>PVKS010010072.1:0-61471 GCA_004027875.1 Aplodontia rufa | reverse complement strand
TGAGAACAAAAAAAAAAACAATACAAATTATCAACAAAACTAAGAGTTGGTTCTTTGAAAAAATAAATAAGATCAATATACCCCTTGCCAACCTCACCAAAAAGAAGAATGAAGTGAAGCAAATCTGTTGGAGTCTGACCTTCACTCCATTTCATCAGCTGCCCTAGAGTGATCTTGTTACTATTTGTATAAGTTCCTTCAGGAGGGGCTGCTAGGTCGTGCTTTGTTAAGCTTGCTAATTTTGATATAAATAAGATCAGGGTGGGTTGGAATGGCTAATCACAGGTGTGCCTAAGTTGTTTTTCAGTACTTGAAATCTGCATAACCCCTGGCAACTCCCTTAGAAGGATTACTATTGGTTCCTTGGCTGTCTCCCCTGCTATAAAAACCTGTGTGCCTTGGTAATAAATGGATTCTGAGCTGCCATCCGCTGTCTGTGGCTGACTCATTTCCCCGGCCGAGAGGGAAGGGATTTCCAGCGAGGGGGGATCTGGATTTCGGCCGTGGCACTCACCCTCCTGATTGGCTCCTGGGAAATGATCCAGCTGGTTCGGATTGTCCTGCCCGCCCTCAGGGATGCCTGAGGTAGCGACACAAATCAACAAAATCAAAGATGACAACGGAGATGTCACCACAGATTCAACCAAAATTAACAAACTTATTTTGAAAATGTATACTCTGCCAAGTTTGATAATCTGGAAGATATGGACAGATAACTGCAATCAAAGGCCTTCCAAAAAAGAAAAGCCCTGGACCTGATGGATTCATGGCAGAATTCTACCAAATTTTTACGGAAGAATTAACATTGATACTCTATAAACTTTTTGATGAAATTGAAAGGGTCAGAGCACTACCAAAAACTTTTTTATGAAGCAAATATAACCCTGATAACAAATCCAACAAGGACACATCAAGAAAAGAAAACTATAGGCCAATTTCCCTGATAAACATAGATGCAAAAATCCTTAATAAAATAAAAAAGTGCATTAAAAAGATAATACATAATGATCAAGTGGGCTTCATTCCAGGAAAACAGGGCTGGTTCAACATTTGCAAATAAATAAATATAATTCACCACTTAAACAGAACTAAAAATAAAAAATCATATAATCATCTCAATCAATATGGAAAAGGCCTTTGATAAAATTCAACATCCTTTTATGTTCAAGCTCTGGAGAGGATAGGGATCAAGGGAAAATATTTTAACTATGTAAGATCCATTTATGACAGACCCATAGCCAATATTATGTTCAATGGAGAAAGACTGAAAGTATTTCCATTGAATTCAGGAATAAGACAAGGTTGTCCACTTTCACCACTCTTATTCAATATGGTCCTTTAAACCCTTGCCAGAGCTATCAGACAAGAGAAGGAAATCAAAGGAAGTCGAATAGGAAAAGAGGAAGTCAAGTTGTCTCTATTTGCTGATGACATGATTCTATACCTAGAAGACCCTATAAGCTCAACCAGAAGACTTCTAGAAGTTATAAATGATTTCATCAAAGTGAAGTGTCTGGCTAAAAGATCAACATCAATAGACCATTAGTTTTCTTATCCTTCCACAACAAGTCCATGGAAGAAGAAATCAGGAAATCTGTCCCATCACCATCTCCTCTAAAAAAATAAAATACTTGGGCATAAATTTTACAAAGGATGTTAAGGACCTACACAATGAAAACTATTGAACTTCAAAAAAAGAAATTGCAGAAGATCTGAGTAGATGGAAAAACATCCCATGTTCATGGTTAGGTAGAGTCAATATCATCAAAATGGCCATTCTACCCAAGGCCCTATACAGATTTAATGCAATCCCCATCAAGATACCAATGTCATTCTTCACGGGTATAGAAAAAGCAAAACTCAAATTCGTAGGAATAACAGAAGACACAGAATAGAAAAAACATTACTCAGCAAGAAGGAGGAAGCAGGTGGTATCTCAATTCCTGACCTGAAATTGTACTATAGGGCTATAGTAAGAAAAACAGCATGGTATTGGTATCAAAACAGAATTGAAGACCAATGAAATATAATACAGGATTCTGAGATGAACCCTCATACCTTTAACTATCTGATATTTGATAAAGGGGGCAAAAGCATAGTGTGGAAGAATGATAGCCTGTTCAACAAATGGTGTTGGACAAATTGGACAGCCATATGTAGACAACTGATATTGGATCCTTACCTTTCACCCTGCACAAAAATTAAATCAAAATGGTTCAAAGATCTGTATATTAAACCAGTACCTTTACAATTTTTTGAAAAAGTAGAATCAACATTACATTACATAGGGGTTAGCACTGCCTTCCTTAACAAGACTCCCATGGCACAAGCAGTAAAATCAAGAATAAATGCATGGTTCTCTCATTTGTGGAAGCTAGAATATTAGCAGAAACATATTGTTAGATGGCTAACCTAACAATTAACTCAACATGTGTGAATTCTTACATGATCATGGTGGAGTGTGCTAAGATTCCTGGGGGACGTAGGGAGGAGTTAAAGAGGGGGGAAGGGAATAGGAAGGACATCAAGGGGACCAGAGGGAGGTAGTATGGGTGAACCAAATGGATAGAGATGGAAAAAATTCGAGGGGAACCTCCAGCTTCCATAAGAAGTCCAATTAACTGGGGGCTTAAGTAAAGTGAAACATGGAACCATGAGGAACCCAAATGGGGGAAAACATGGTCTGGCACCAGTATTGGCTTGTTCTGTCATTACACTGCTGTTCTTGATTGTTTGATGATGAACCCCTCCTAATTGTAAGGCCATATCTATCAAATAAAAAAATAAATAAATAAGAAAATAAAACTAAGAATTTTAAATAGAAACTTTTCAGTAATAAAGAATAAATGCATGAGATGCAATTAAACTAAAAAGTTTTGCACTACAAAGATGTAGTTAAGAGTCTCAAGAAAGAACCTACAGAATGGGAGAAAATTTTTGCCTGAGACACCTTGGACAGAGGGCTAATATCCAGAATATACAAAGAACTCAGAAAAACTAAACACCAAAATATCAAATAATCCAATCAATAAATGGGCAATGGAACTAAAAAGAAACTTCTCAATGGAGAAAGTCCACAAAGCCCATAAACATATGAGAAAATGCTCTACATAACTAGCAATAAGAGAAATGCATATCAAAACTTCACTGAGATTCCACCTCACTTCGGTCAGAGTAGCAAAAATGAAGAATATGAACAATGACAGATGCTTGAGGGGCTATGGGAAAAGAGGAACGCTGTTACATTGCTGGTGGGACTGCAAACAGGTACAGCCACTCTGGAAAGCAGTGTGGAGACTCCTCAAAAAATTAGGGCTGGAACCACCTTTTGACCCAGCTATCCCACTCCTGGGTATCTTCCCAAAAGAGCTAGTATCGGCATATTATCAAGATACAGCTTCTTCAATGTTTATAGCAGCTCAATTTAACTATAGCTAGATTATGGAACCAACCCAAATGTGCCTCACTTGATGAGTGGATTCAAAAACTGGTACATTTATACAATGGAATGCTAAGCTAGTAGAGAAAACAATATTATGGCAACTACAGCCAAATGGATAGAGATGGAAAAAAATATGCTAAGTGAAGTAACCCAATCTCAGAGACTCAAGGGCTGAATGTTTTCTCTCATTTGTGGAAGCTAGAATACAAGCAGAAACAGTATGATAGATGGCTAACCTAACAATTACCTCACAATGTATGAAGTTTTACATAATTGTGGGGATCCTTGCCTAGGATGCTTGGGGACATAGGGAGGGAGCAGGAGGGGGGAAGGGAATAAGAAGTATATCAGGGAGACCTGAAGGACGCAGTACAGTGTAATCTAACCAGAGGGGAACCTCCGACTTCCATGAAAAGTCCAATTAACTTGGGGTTTAAGTAGTGGGAAAAATGGAACCATGGGGAACTGAAGGGGGGAAACTATGGACTGGCACCAGCCTTAGCTTGTTCTGTCATATTTTTGTTCTTAATTGTTTGATGATGAATCCCTCCTAATTGTAAGACAATGTTTAACAAACAAAAATTAAAAGAAAAAGAAAAAAGAAAATCTGGAAGCGCAGTGCAAGAGAAAGTTGATGATGCTGCCAAAGGCTTACCAGAGAATGGAATACTGTTCAGAGTGATGTCAGGTAGATTATCACGAGTTCAAACTGCACGCATTCAGTGACCCCAAGAGATGAGTGGATGAGTGGAGCATAAGTAGATGGGCGGGACCTAGAACAGATGGACAGAGCTTGGAACAGAGAGCGGAGCTTAGGACATACGAGAGGGGCCTAGGTCAGTTGGGTGGAGCTTAGTACACATGGGCAGCGCCTATGACTGGTGGGTGATGCCAAGACGTTAAAGGCTAAGCACAGGTTTAGTTTTTGATGCGAGGCAGTAGGATTTGCCACTTTTTTTTCAGACTTTCACTTATTTTGTCCATGCTGTCTTCATAACAATACAAAGGTTTCTAACAGACACCACTGATCCTTTTCGTGAAGCACGGGGCTTGGGTCAGCTTTCCTCCTGCCACTTGTTGGAGGAATTAGTTATGGGGAAGCACAGGCCTCTCTGCACAGAATGTAAAAAACAAGCCAGCTGGATTGTGCCTTGAGGAGCCTTTCTAAATTCCGAGGATGAAATCACTTTGAAATAAATGTAAATGCCCCGGTTGGGATTAAATCCATGTAGCAAGGGAACTGTCTGCATATGGGCTGGAATCACAGTTCATTAAGGTCCATTCAACGAAAGAGTCAACAGACATTTTCTCAAGGAAGATACTGTCTTGCACACAGCGATTTCCAGGCATATACACTATAAAAAATGTCAAATTTACCCCAAATCATCTACAAATACAGTGCAATCCCTACAAATATTCCAATAGCCTTTTGCTCTTCCTTTTTTAAAAATTCTTTATATAAAAATAGTAAAAATCCATCCTAAAATTCATATGAAATCTCAAGGGACTCTAAATAGCCAAACAGTCAAAACAAATTTTAGGGAAAAAAGAACGAAGTAGGAGGAGTCACATTTTCTGATTTCAAAACTTACCACAAATCTATGGTAATCAAACAGTGAGGTACTGACATCAGGGCAGACAGAGAGAGCCAAGAAATAGAATATTGCATATACATTCAATTGATGTTGACAAAGTTTTCAAAATCTTCCAACAGAGAAAGGGCAGTCTTTTCAACAAATGGGGTGAGAAAACTGGATAGCAAGATAAGAGAATAAAATTGCACCCTTGCCTTAAACCACATACAGAAATTAAATCAAAAAGGACCAGAGGCATAAATGTAGGAGCCAAAATTATAAAACTCTTAGAAGATAACAAAGATGACATTGTAATTGGCAAAGGTTTTTCAGTTTCTTCTTTCGGTATCAGCACTTCCAAAGTCAGTAAAGCATATAAATTCTATGCTTCAATGATGTTTCAGAACTCTGCTTTGACTTCCTCAAAATACATTTCTCCCTGCACTCTCGCTTCTAGTGAGTTGGAAATGAGTTTGGATTCCCAGGAAGCTATTTTCTGAATACAGAACTTCTGCAAGGAACAGAAAATCCTCAGTGATCCCTTTGTTCCAAAGTGTTTACCAAACACTTCTCTTCCTTAGTAGAGCTGTTCCTCATCTTTTGTATGTGCTTCTGATGTTTCAGGCCTCTTCTTTTAACATCTCTGGCAGCTCCTAACCTTTTGGTTCTTTTGGAAACTTAACAGTTCATCCTGGTTGTAGAATCCTCTTCTTAAACTAGTTCCTCGAGGAAGAATTGTTTTTCTAGATTTAGGAAGGACAAATAACATTAACAGTTTCTCAGTTTTCTATCAGTTAATTAGAGACACCGGAAACTTTACCTTTCCTTTACATACCAATAAGTATCAAGAAGCTGAGGAAACTTGAAACACATGAATTCAAGCAAAACTAGTATGTTAAATCTTAGTATTATTTCTACCTCTGTTCCACTTGTTCACACATGCATATAAAATAAGATGTGGGTGATAAGAATCAAATGCATTCAATAATGAACTCATAACTAACTAGAACTCTGTTGGCTTGAATTTCTGTTTAATTACTACATAGTGTTCTTTGAATTTTATTATATAGTCCTGAAGTACTTTGCAAAATGAAAAAAACATTAGATTCATCGAAGATTAAAAAAAGTAAAATCCACACAATTTGGATATAATTTTAGGGATGAATACATTTTATTTGACATTTGACAACTGATCACCTTGAGTCGTATATATAAGAACTCACTGATAGTTGAAATGTTTGATTAAATCATGCTACGTCAAAACAGAGGTAATAGTCAAAATATCAAACCGTTGTTATGGCACAGAAGGCAAATCAATGACAACAGGTCTCAGCCATAAACACCAGGTTCACCCATAGTGCTCAGTTTCTGCTTCACCTCTCTGGGGTCTTTTGCTCTCATGCATCTTCAGCTTTAATAGCAGACCTTTTCCATTGCTCCCATGGGGCTCATTTAGGATTCTAAAATTGTTGTTTAAAACCAATATGATGAAATCTTTCAATTGAATAATTTCAGTTGAAGTTATTTTAGAATACAGAATTAATTATTCATTTTTTACTCTGTGGCATATCATCAACAATATATATTTATGTTCTATTAGATGACTTCCAAGTTTTGATCTAGTTTTAACTTTCTGGAATACAAGCAGGCAATTATATATAATTTCTTGATTGGAAGTGTGAAATTCAAAGAGATTAAGTCATTTGCCTACTACGCTAAAAAGTGTCCATTCACCATACCTACTCTGTCAAATAATAGGTATTAGATAATGGGAAAACAGAAGAACACATTCCTTTTGAAGTGATTTCACAATTTTTCAGACAGAAAAAATAATAACACAATATGATAAAAAAAACTATATAGGTACAGTGTTATGGTTCGAATGTGTTCCTCCAAAAGCATATATTGGAAAGTTCATCATGAATGTACTAATGCTGTTATCATTGGAGTGAGCTCCTTATAAAAGAATGAGTTGCCCCCTTCTTTGATTACCCCCCTTTTTCTCTCCTTCTCTCCCCTCCCCTCTTTTCCATTTTCTCTTATTGCCTTATATCATGGAATGAAAAGAAGTCCCTCACCTAAAGCTGGCACCTTGATCTTGGACTTCATAGCCTCCAGAACAATGAGGAAATAAATTTATTTTCTTTATAAATAACCCAGTGTTGGGTATTCTGTTGTAGTGTCACAAAACCAACTCAGACACAAAATTAAAAGAGTTTGGTATCTCTTTATGTGGGTCTGGTTACAAAGGAGATGAAACTTGCTATGAATTTTGAAGATTGGTCAGATTGCACAAGTCAGAGAAGATCATTTCCATATGAATAATGAGTATTCCCCTCTGTACCTAGAAATGGTATCCTACACTTACTTTAGTTTGACATAGAGTTACTTATTGGAGGCAAATGTTCTCACATAATCATGCATACACAGATATTGACATAGTGAGACAATAAGATAATGTTGATTCTAGACCAGGACCTACCCCTCTTCACCCATTCCCTGAACTCATGTCTCCTCTTTAATTCCACCATACTATATAGTTTGAAATGAACATATACATGTACAATAATTATTGACATTTATGAAGTTCACTGCCTGTGTACAGCTAGGCTTCTAATGGGAGTTGAGTATTCCCCGTTGTATTCATAGCACCCTTTTTATCCCTCTCTCCTCTTTTTGCCTCCCTCCCTTTTCCCCCTCCTTCATAGGTGTGGTTCACCCAGCTTATGTGGAGTTTCAACTATGGTGAATTTAATACATAAACTCAGCTGGATATCATCCTGTCCTAGGTTTTACTCTAGCTTCCACATGTGAAAGAAAACATTGGGCCCTTAAGTCTCTGAGTTTGAGATATTTCAATCAGTATAATGTTTTTCCATTTCCATCCATTTGGCTGCAAAAGGCACAATATCATTCTCTCTAATAGAGCAGTAGAACTCCATTGCTACACTTTCTTTTTTATTAACATATATTAATGCTAATCAAAATGCTAAATTTTAATTATATTTTAATGATATATATATATGTATATATATATATATAAAACGTGTATAACAGGCATACAGGCATACATACAAATACTATTGGGTTACACCGTGATATTTCAACACATGCACATAGTATGCACTGATTAGGTCAGAATAATCAGCATTTCCCTCTCCTTATCATGTTGTTTTTTGGGGGGGAGTTTTTGAGCTCCTCACTTCTAGATCTTCATAAAATACGTAGTAGGTTAGCATGGCATATTATTATCCCAAGTGCTGCAGAACAGCAAAACTTAATCCTTCTATTTATCTGTATTTTGGTACCCATTATCCAACCTTTAATTTCACATCCTGCACCCTTCCCAAACTCTAGTAATCACTATTTTACATTTAGGGCAACTGGTTTAAGATTCCACATAAATGGTAGTCCATGTGATACTTGTCTTTCTGGGTCTGACTTATTTCACTTAACATTATGTTTTCCAGTTCCATCCATTTTGCTGCTACTGACAGGATTTTGTTCTTCTTTATAGCTGAATAACGTTCCACTGTATATGTATATTGCATTTTCTTTATCCACTCATCCTTGTTTGCACATAGATTGATCTCAGCTATTGTGAACAGTGCTTCAATAAGCCTGATAGTTAGACATCAATTTGGTATGCTGATTTCATTTTCTTTGGATATCTTAATCTTATTTTCTTACTTTTATTCTTATCATTGATACATATTATTATTAATATATATCTTGAGAAACATTTATAGAGGTTAATCTAATGAACACCCCATGTCATTCTATCATATTTGCTTCAGATAAATTTCTTTTAGGAAATAAAATATTGAACAAAATGCAGATAAAGTGCTGCTTCCTGGGCACCCAATCCCAAACATTTCCCTCAAAAGAGAAAGCTACTACTCTGAATTTGAAATGTTGCCATTTCAATACGTGTAATTCTAGTTCTAACTCATTAGAATAATATTGCATGATTATAATACACTTTTACTAGTTTGGAAATGTCTCCTTGACCCATCTTTTTTTGTTACATTAAAAGGGCTTCCTTGCATTTACTCTTGAAAAAATTTTGTTGAGTATAGATTCCATAAAAGGACATTTATTTCCTCTTGGCAGACTGTGGAAACCATCTAACTATCTTGGGGCTTCTATTGTTACTATTAGTCTATTAATATCCTCTTTTAAAACCTCTGTTTTTCTTTCAGTGATTTTAAAATTATTGCTTCTAATGTTTTACAGTTTTTCTATATGTTTAGTTTGAGATCTTTTTCTTACTTGCTCTACATTAATATTATTTGGCTTCTAGTGTTCTGGAAAGTCTAAGATTTTATCTATTCAACAATGTTACTGCCATTACATATTCTCTCTCTGCCCTGCCCGTGTCCCCTTGTAGCATTCTGAGTTAGACATAGTAGTCCTTCTAATTGTATCTTCCATGAATCATCTCTATTACTTCTCTGATACTATGGTTCAAATGTGAGGTGGCCCCCAAAAGTTCACATGTAGCAGTTCTGGAAGGCTGAGGTGAAATGACTGGGTTAGAAAAGCCTTAACCCAATCAGTGAGTTGATCTCCTAAGAGGGATTAACTGGCCACTGTAGGCTGGTTGGGTGTGGCCAGTGGAGGTGGGTTATTGCGGGCCTGTTTTGGGGGTATACATTCTGTGTCTGGCATTGAGTTTCTCTTTCTGCTCTGCTTTCTGTTGTGACGCCTTGAGCTCTCTGCTCTCTCTGCCACACTCTTCTGCCATGATGTTCTGCTTCACTCTGAGACCCAAAGATTGGAGCTGCTCTTCCATTGACTAAGATATCTGAAACTGCAAGTACTTTTCCTCCTAAAATTGTTCCTGTCAGGTCATTTAGTAGCAGCAATGAAAAAGCTGACATCTGGTATGTTTTCCCATGTTTTTTTTCTCTTCCACTTTTCTTTTCTAATAATATTTAATCTGTTATTAGGTTTAATGATTGAATTTTAAAAAATTTAAATTGCATCTTTATTATTGTATTATTCATTTGTAGTAATTCTACTAGCTTTATTTATATTCTGCTTGCAATTATTGTAAAACTTCTTTAAATTTCTTGAAATTATTAACACATTCATTTAATACAAGCATCTGAAAAATTTTACATCTCTAATTCTCCTGTTTCTCTCTGCTTCCTCTTTCTCATAATGCCTTATTTTGGTTAGTTGCTTTTGTCTGTTAAATACCTTCCTTGAAAGTTGTCTGAGCAAATGTCTTTGTGACCAGGGCAAAGGTAGGTTCCTCCAAAACACTTTCCTCTTTGATGATGGCAAACAAACACAGATATCCTTACGGGTGGCTGAGTCAGCGACACCTTTGTTTTCTGATAGGTCAATGAATGAAAACTGTTTCATGCACAAAATAACAAGCTATTGAAATACACTGTATGAAATTACTTTTATGTTATAAGGTCAATATGAAATATTAATGAAGATATCTCATTATCTGTATGCAAATATTCCAAAGATTGAAAAATCTAAAATGGAAAAATCTAAAACATTTTCAGTTCCAAGCACTTCTGATATTGTTAAGTTTTCCATAGGAATTCTATAATGGACTGACCAAATCCCCCCAAAATTTAAAGGTTGAAATTCCAACCCCTAATATGATAATATTAGGAAGTGGTGTCTGGAGAAGGGATTAGTCCATGAGGGTGAACCACTCACTTAAGGAATTTGCATTCTCATAACAGAGGTCCCAGGGAGCTTGTTCATCCCATCTATCTATCTATCTTTCACTATGTGGAGACAACTAAGAGTGGGCCCTCACCAGACACAGAATCTGTCTATGCTTTAATCTTGGACTTGTTAGAAGCAATGTTTATTATTTATAAGCCACCCAGTCTCTGACATTTTGTTATAGTAGTCTGAATAGCCAAGACAAGGACCCAAGTACCTAGAGTGCCATAATTCCAGAAACTGAATACCATATTTTCTTCAATATTTAATGTTAAAAATTCTCATTATTTCAACTGGCTGTATTAATTGAATTTTGTTGTTATTTTTTTGCATTTGGATATTTCCATTGTATTCCATAGCTATTATTGATCATGTATATTTATTCTTTTTCTCTGTTGCTTTGTATTAATCAAGGTTTCTTTATTTTTCCCCACTTAACTATGCCACTCCCTCTGCCCACACATACACACAGCCCTCTTTTTTCTCTTTCTGTGTTTGGCAATTTTATAACCTGTTTATGTATCTACTGAGATTACTCTTAAATTGTAACAGCCATAACTAATATAGAAAGTACAATGTTAACTAGCCTTTAAATCCTCTTTTGAAAATAAAAAGGCATTAAAGAACTTAGTTCTGATAATTATTCCCTTCTTACATGTCATTATTTTTATATTATTCTACTTTGATTTTTAATCTCCTAAATTGACATTGTAGTTATTTATTCACATAGTCAATGTTGATGAGTACATACCAAAATATTTCTAGCTTGCTCCTTAATCTTCCTATATCTCAGATTTTTTTGAGACTTTTTCATTTCTTCTGGAAGCATATTCCTAAGTAACTCTTTTTTTTTTGTTTGTTTGTTTGTTTGTTTTTAGAGAGGGGGACAGTGAGAGAGAGAAAGAGAGAATCAATTTTATTTAGTTTTTCATGTGGCTTTCCTTGCTCTGACATTTCATTGTATACGTGGTGCTGGGGTTAAAACCCATGTCCTCGTGCATGCCAGCCAAGCACAGTACCCACTGAGCCACTGCTCCAGGCCCCCTAGGAAATGCTTTTGAGGAGTTCCTGTTTATTTGAAAATGTCTTTATTTTGTCCTAACTCTTAAAATCTAAATTTATATTTTTTCCTCTCAGTACATGAAAATATGTCAACAGCTTTCTGGCTTGTTATGGTTACTGAGAAATATGCTGCTCATCTAATTTTTATGCCTTTGTAGGAAATTATTTTCCTAGGGTTAGTTCTAAGGTCTGATTAATCTTTATCTCCTCTACAAATTTTCTAAGACAGTTCTATTTATGTTTACTGAGACAATAGTACCTTTTCTTCCATGATTTTGTTTGCTTGTTTCTGGAGGCAGGTTATCTCCTGCTTCTATGTTTAGAAATTTTAAATTGTGAGCTAAGATTTGGTAGTGATTTATCTTTAGGTATCTATTTATTCTGGGTTGAGGTAGTGTCACTCCAAAGATAGTTTATTGGGTTTTTTTCCCTTTTTGCTAGAAATTTCACCAGATCAGACAACATTTTTTTATGCTAGTACAATTTAAAGATCCTGACTCTGGTCTATGGTCATTAATTCTTAGGGAAAATTATTGTTTTTATCATGCCTAAGCTGTACATAGACAGAAAAACTTACTTAATACAACTTTCCAGAAGAAGGTAATTTTTTTTGTTTGTTTTGATTTTTTGTTATTTTTTAAGAGAGAGAGACAATGAGAGAGAGAGAGAGAGAGAGAGAGAGAGAAACAATTATTATTTAGGTTTTCATGTGGCTTTCATTGCTCTGAGACTTTGTTGTGTACGTGCTGCTGGGGTTTGAACTCACGTATGCCAATCAAGCAAGGTAATCACTAAGCCACCACTCCAGCTCCAAGAAGGTAGGCTTTATTATTTTTTCCAATAGTTCACCGTTTTTGTTAACCATGTAATTTTGTGTGAGTCTGGGATTCATCCTAAGGGTTTCCAATTCCCTAAGGCCCACTCTCTCATGCCGGTTGGTATTAATGCTCCTTGCTTAGTGAGAGCAGCAACCACCTTTTTTTCCACACCCATAGGGCTTCCAAAGCATTGGATCAAGTGTTCCACTTACTTTTGGCTTCAAGTTCATCCTCTTACTTACTGCATACTCAGTTGTGCATTTTATTCTTCTTTTCTAGCTCCTTTTTAGACGTGTTTTCAGGGGGTAGAGGTCTTCCCCTACTGTTTTCTGTAGAACGACGATTTACTCTTCAGATCTCAGCTCAAAAGTTTAAACCCCAGCAATTTTGTTCTTCATCCTTATCATAATACTTTCTATATTTTCCACATCATATTAATCACAATTTGTAATTATATGTGTGATTGTGCAAGTCTGATTAATCTTTGTATCACCCACAAATTATTTAGTTCCCTCATAGGGGGATACATCATGTTACTCATGATAATCCAAGAGCCCAGCACAGTTCCAGACACAAAGTTTTTGTGCAATACTATTTTATTTATTTATTCATTCAATCATTTGCTTATTGTGGCACCAGAGATCAAATAAAAGGCCTTGTGCATGCTAGGCAAGTGTTCTACCACTGAGCTATACCTCAGCACTAGTAAATTTTTGATGAATGAATCTCCATCATCACTCTGGAGAGGATGATGAAGGATTAACACACGTTGTTCAATTGTTGAAATGCAGGCTCTGTAATGTAAGATGAAAAAACTGAAGGTGATTTTAAGACAGGTAAATATACCAAAAGACAGTTTTAGAGTACCTCTGTAACTGTTGGAAACAAACAAGGAAGAAAAGTTTACGGTTACCTCTACAATTTATCAGGAGATTTTGAAAAAATTGCTAATCATTTATTTCTTTTCTTTTTCTTTCTTTCTTTTTTTGAAAGAGGGACAGTGAAAGAAAGAAAGAGAGAGAAAGAGAGAATGAATTAATTTTATTTAGTTTTTCATGCAGCCTTCATTGCTTCGACTCTTCATTGTGTACATGGTGCTGGGGTTCAAATCCATGTCCTTCTGCATGCCAGGCAAGTGCCAGTAACCACTGAGCCACCACTCCAACCCTCTTTTGTTTTTTTAAGTGTCAGATAATAATAAATAAAAACCTGCAAAGGTTAAGATGAGAACTAAATGAAATAAAGAATGTAAAATGAGACCTAACACAAAGTCTGAATTTATATAGGCATTCTTCATCTAGAAAAACATAAAGAATTCACTTAGATGAAAAAAAAATTAGACTCTCCCTTAAGAATCCTATCCTAAGTATAAGGAAATGCAGGAATTGGCTCTTGAGCTTGGGGTTATTTGTTGGCTTCTGCTGGAGACCTGAGTGAAGACACTGACCATGGGCAGTGGATTCCTATCATCCTTTCTTGAGGTGATGGTTAGATCAGGTGGTGTGTCAACAAGCTTTCTCTTGCTGTGACAAAAATACCTAAAGAGGAGGAAAGGTTTGTTTTGACTCACAGTTTCAGAGACTTCCGTTCGTGGTGGACTGACTCTCTTGCTCTTAGGCCTGCATCAAGACAGACAGACAAAAGCTGCTCAGCTCAGAGAATCAGGAAACATTGAGAGAGGAATGGGACAGGGAAAAAATGAAGGTACCCTTCCAGGGCGCATCCCAAATGACCCATTTCCTCCAAACAGGCCCCACCTTCTAAAGTTTCCACCACCTCCTACTGAACCATTAAGCTATGAATCCATAAATGGACTAATCCATTCACGAGGTCAAAGCCTTCCTTATCCAATCACTTCCCAAAGGCTCCACCTCTGAACTCTGCTGCACAGGGGACCAAGCCTTCAACATGTGAGCTTTTGGGGGACATTCCGGATCCAAATCATAACAGGTGGTCATTTAAATTTTTCCCCACCTATAAATCCTAATTAATTGCACATGAAGAATTTTTTTTTAGTAACCTTTTCTTAACTGGCTGAAAGGTTTGCTCTATATTTAAAAGTTTCAGGTATTTAAATCATTTCTTACCCTCTCACATTGGTACCCATAAGTTCAGAGTCCCATTATCTTACTGATGCATCTTGATAATGAAGTATCCCACTTGTGATACCAAAGAAGAAAAAAATCAGTCTTCTGGCCATACAAGGAGCCATTCCCAAAAGCTGAGTCTTACCACTGATCATGAACTTCTTTCCAGAGAGCATGCAGAAATTCTTCCAGGTGAAAGAAGAGGAGCAGACATAAGGGAGAGAGAATGTTTTAAAATATCTGTTTAAATTAAGATTTTAACCTCTCTTCACATGGTAGAGTCTATCCCCAAATTCTTCCTCTCAATGCAGTTAATGGTTTAGAAGAGGAATGATTTGGCAGTGATATTAAAGCTTACATTACATTTGTGTCCATGAGTTGCCTTCACGCACACACAGCAGGCAACTTCTTATGTAATGTTATTTAAAGGATTTAAGGAAATATACTTCATCCTGAAATATTCCCATCAATGTATTCTTTTCACCATTGCAATTGATTCCTACTTTGAAAATGAAAATATCTCTAATATATTGAATTGGATACACTGGGAAGCTAGCTATATCTAAAATAGGTTTCATATTTCAGGGACTCAAAGGCAAATTAATTAATTCTGAAAAATTCTGAACAGTATGGTTATTCCCTGGATCCACTCCATTCATTTCCCATTGGATAAATTAATCAAAAGTTATAAGGAGGGGCTGGAGAAGTGACTCAGCAGTACAGTGCTTGCCTGGCACGTGCAAGGACCCAGGTTCAAACCCCAGTACCATATATACAACTAAGTATTGGAAAAATTAAAACCCAATGGAAAAAATAAATAAAATTGATTCTATTCCCCCCCTTTCTCTCTTTCTGTCTCTCACTCTGTCACTCTCTCTCTTTTATAATAAATTGTAAGGATACTTATTTATTACATAATTTAATAGTATAACTTGCTCTCTTCAAACAACAGCAGGTTTAGGGATGTGCTATAATCTAGCCTCCACTACAGAGGAAACAGTCGCCTGTTTCTTACTTCTATGAACCCATATGTTTTATTTACCTTTAAAAACCCAGTAGGTTGGGTTTTCTATTTCCTGCCAGTACATTCATCTTAAAAAATGTATCCCACTTTCTTGTCATTGGCTGTTAATGAATAGTAGAGTGGTTCTGTTATGTTTATATTAAAGGTGCCATGGAGTGTCTTAGCAAAACTGCAGAAAGAAATTGGATGAATGAGCCTGGCTGCACATGACTTGATTTACATGGAAACGTTTATTCATAACCTAAGGAGAAGAAGAAGACACAAGTGGGCTTTAAGAGGAAAGACTATAAATGTTAGAAAATGAGAAGATAGTATTTGTTCTCCAGTCAGGCACCAGGAACTATGTGAGCTCTTACAGGAACGAAACCAACAGCCAAAGCTGAAGTTGTTGTGATAAGGATCCATGTGCCATCTAGCCTCAAAGTCCAGGTGATAAAGTTTACAGAGTCCGGGGAAGGGTTACCCACCCCAATTTAGTTTTTTTTTTTTTTTAAAGTAAGAGGGGACAGTGAGAGAGAGAAAGAGAGAAGCAATTTTTATTTAGTTTTTTCCATATGACTTCCGATCCTCTAACACTTAGCTGTGTACGTGGTGCTGGGGTTTGAACTCTCGTACTCGCACATGCCAGGCAAGTGCCGTAACTGCTGAGCCATCACTCCAGCCTCCCAATTTAGTTTTAAAGCCCTATTTAAAATTTAAATAGAGTATTTAAGCTCAAAATGTCATTGAGTTCTAGAGATAAGATCACATAAAATCCACCTATGGTGTAATTCAAAATAACATGTTTTGCTACACCAAATCCTGCAGTGTCTGCCTTAGATAATTTTTTCCACCTTCTTCAAAAACATCTCAGTCCTCATGGACATTGCATATATGATTGTCTCTTGCCTACACAAATGCTTCACATGTACTGGTTCATGGACCAGGACTTATCTGTAGAGACATGTCTTTTCATTTCCTTCCTTTTTTTTTTGTTGTTGTTGTTGGGACATTCCCCAGGCCTTTTTTTTTATTTTTTATTTTTTTAAAGAGAGAGAGATAGAGAGAAAAAGAGAGAGGGAAACAATTTTATTTAGTTTTTCATGTGGCTTTCATTGCTCCTCTGAGACTTCATTGTGTAAGTGGTGCTGGGGTTTGAACTTGTGTACTTGAGCATGCTGGGCAAGTGCCATAACCACCTAGTCACTGCTCCAGCCCTATTTTTCATTTATTTTGAAACAGGTTCTCACTAAGTTGCTGAGGCTGAGGCTGGCTTTGAACTCGTGATCCTCCCCCCTCAACCTCCACAGTTGCTGGGATTATAGGTGTGTGCCACCATGCCCAGCTAGAAACTTGTCTTTGTTTTGTGGAAAAATGGGGAAAAAAGGGAAAAAATTGAAGCTAAATATATTTAATTAGAAAATCTTTTTAAATTTAGAGATTGACAAACAACAGAACTCAGCCATATTGAGGGGAATTGTTACAATAGGTGTTTATGTTCTTTTAGTTTGTAAGAACATTTATGGGGCTGAAGTGGTGGCTAAGCTGTTGTAGCATTTGCCTGGCATGCACAAAGACCTGGGTTCAAAACCCAGCACCATGTACAAAATGAAGTGTTAGAGCAACAAACACCACATGAAAAACTAAATAAAATTGATTCTTTCTCTCTCTCTCTTAAAAAAAAAAAAGAATATTTGCCCTTTGTCCTGACCTACATGGAAAATTCCATTCTTCAGAGTGACCCCTCTTATCTCTCTCTTTTTTAAAATTGAAATCTGACTTATCTTTTCCCCAACACCCTTTAATGCCACTGTAGGATACTATTAGAATGAAGTTATCACAGCCTTGGGAATCTAAGACATAACAGAACCACGATTTATTAACAGCCCATGACAGGAAAGTAGAATATATTTTTTAAGATAGATATACTGGCAGCAAATAGAAAACCCAACCTACTGGGTTTTCAAAGGTAAATAAAACTTATGGGTTCATAGAAGTAAGAAATCAGGGGTGGTACACACAGGATCTAGACCCAGAGCATTTACCAGCAGAAAAGCATTAAGACATTATGACCAAAAACATAGGAAGGCAATGTACAGAGTAATGCAAAATATTTAAATTAATTATATATTTTCTTAGGGGGTAGATTTAAATACCTGTAATATAAAGTAGGAACATCAAACTTAGTTATATCCTGATAAATTGTGTACTGTCAGTAACTTCCTCCTAATCAACTCTTACTTAGTTTCATTAAGGGCAGCACATAAATAAAATCTTGAAACTAGAATTTGAAGCCACCCACTATTATCAGCTTAGCCTTTGGAAGGAGATGTAATTAGTTGAATCTCGGATAGTTGGTTCTTCATTACAATAAATTTAAGGAGGATTCCTGAGACTGAGGCCTCTTGAGTCATTAATGCTGTCAGTAAAGGTTTGCACACAGTTCACATAAAATCAACATATTCCCTCCCATTTACTTAAAAATTACACACATGTGATTTTTAAGTGAGCCCCTCAAGTATTCTGCATTTTGAGAGGGAAATAAAGTTTATTGATCATAGATCCATCATCAAAGAATATTTTTAAATGAAAGTCATTGCCTTCCTTGTAGTGAGACCATCAGATAAATCTCATGCTAAAATAAGAAATCAACACCTTCTAAAAGAGCTTCATTTTGTTGTAATAGAAACGTTCATACCAATCTTTGAGTGTTAGAATTTAAAAGAAGAGTGTTGGGAAGAGTTTCTTTCTGTGGAAATCTAGGCTGTCAGAAGTACAATTGTCAAATTGGATAGGAATATTTTCTTGTAGCTCCTAGCTAATATTGCCTAGCTGGGATTGATCCTAGGTCTTCATAATTCTAACATCACACATTTAAACTATAACAACTCGTGCTCACTGCTTTAAATACCTGTCTCTATACTCATAACCTTCAACTAAAAGGTATAAATTCAGATTAAAATTTGGCAAAATGCTTTTATATAATTTCTGCATTTTGAAAATTGAAATCTTTCAGACATTACGCTGCATGACAAGAAATGTCCAATACTTGAAATCCATACTTGAAAAACCAAAGTGGGGTGTGATCTTTATTACCTGGTGACTACAATTATTCTTGTTATAATTCTAATGTGGGGGCCCCTCTTGGACAGTTTGCATGCACCGTCTTCTATTCCACCACATGTTAGCCCTTCTTATCTTAGTGCCTGGCAAATAGGTAGGAAGGAATAGTGATGGGAGGCTTGGTCTCCTAAGGAATTTATGTTGCCTGCTCTCCTTAGTCGACCAAGGTGATGAGGACACTTTGCAATGAAAACCTTTCCTCATTAGTAGAGTTCCCTCCACAGGAATCTGGGAACCTCATGGGCCTCTGTGGTCTAGTTGGTATGTTTTAATTGGAGGATTTGTTTGCAGATACTAATCATCATTTGGTTAGAATATCTTTGTTTACAAGAATTAGGATACCAAGACAATCCAATACTACGTTAGAATTTTTTAGTCATTCTAACTTTATTTAAAATAAGAAAACGTAGCTTAATATAGTTTAGTTTTCCTGAAGATAAAAAAAAATCTCAAAATAAAATTATAATTGTAGCAGAAGTGGCTATCCGACCACCAAAATTCCTACTCCTTTTCCTGGTAACAATGACTCTTTCTTTGACAAAATTTGAGTCAGTCTCCTCTGTGTCTTCTGTTTGACTAGGCCTTGGCCTTCTGCTCTGTCATCAGCCTGCTTAGTCCAGTTTAGCATGAATTGTGATGAGACAGCCTAAAGAAAATTCTCTTACTCTTGTTATCTGTCACTTTCAGTATCTGATCAAATTCTTCATCCTCCACCCTCAGTATATTATCAGGCTGGTCTGACATCAGCCAGAATCCTGTCACATCATTTTAGCCAAATTCTTAGGTAATTAATTGCTCTTAGTAATTATCCATCCACTGACCCCCACCCTGCTCCCTGGCTATAAATTCCCACTTGTCCAAGTTGGAGTTGGACTTGAGTCTCTTCTTTCTACCCTACTGTAAATCCCATTGCAATATCCTCATACATAAGGTCTGCTTTACCATCTTCAACAAGTGTCATGAAATATTTTTCATTAATACTGGATGTACAACTGGAGTGCATTTTCCATTTCTCTTGCGGTTGGGTTTGGCTCTGGCTGAGTTTAGAGGCTAAATGTGAGTGCAATAGGTTGTGTTGGGTCCCAGTCTGGCCTGTGAATCCTGCCTGGGTCCCAGAATACAGCATAAAGCAGTTTTACTCCAACTGGGAACCTTTCCAGGCTTGATGTATGAGTGGGAAATCCACATTTATTGTATGAGATCCTTATCTGCTTGGATTTTTTGTAACTATCCTATCTTAAGTAATACACAAAACATAAAGTCTTAAAGAGGGGTACTGCTGTAACAAACCCTAAACTCTGTGGGACAGACTTAGAAGCAAAGTGAAGGTTTCTGAGATCAAGAGAATAATGCTTTATATGCTAGGTTGGTTGTGAAATACTTGGTTAAGTCTGTTGCCATGGATAACTTTGAAAGCAGATCAAGTGTTCTGAGAGTCTACAGTTCTAGGGGAGGTATTTGACAGAAGCCAGAACATTCATGTAAGTTGGCTTCTTCTTGCTGTTCGGAAGGTATTACAAGAAGGTGAGGTTAGAACAGACCTGGATAGTTTGCAGGTAGAATTTGTAAAATCCCAATGATGTATGATGTTTATTCTGAACAAAAAAAAAAATAGAATGAGAGAGAAACATGACTAAAAAGACTGAATGACAGAGATCATTGACCCCTTATCTTAACAGAGAGAGTCAGCCCTGTGCAAGGATCAGATCAAGAGTGCCGCCTTCCCTCCCAAACCCTCCTTCCTGTTCCATGTAGCATTGAGGTAACTTCCATTAAATTAAGGGGAAATTGTGAAGATAAACAAGGAAAACAGGAATAAGAACCTTAGGAGAGAACCTTGGTTTAGATATCCGAACATGGACCTGACTGGAGACATATATGAGTTCTAAGTTTTTATTTTTGATCTAACAACAACAAAAATAGGATCCTATACTAGAAAAGCCTGTGAATCAACATCAGTATTCAACCTACAAACATGTACCAGCAGACAGTGGCTGTGAAGGTATGAAGTTCCCAATGAGGTCATCTTTCTCAATATTCAATTCATAGTTTTGAGATTTAATAAGCAACAACAATAAAAAAGAACAAGTGTCATAAACAGAGCCTGAGCCATAGACTACAATTGGTCCTATAGAGTCGAGTCAAAACAGGGCTTCATCACTGCCCATCATGCTATGAACCAGGGAATGGCAATGTATTCTGCATTTTTTATGTATTCTGAATGGGTGTTTTAATTGAAATCATGCAAGTATATTGCCTGATCATCTGTCTCACTCATTAATTTATCTATAAGAATATTCAGGTATTATAAATATGTATATATGTATATATGCTTATAATATGTGTAAGGGGTTGGTGGAGAGGGAGGAAGCAAACAGACAACTTTTATTATTATTATTATTATTATTAATTATTATTATTTTGGTTACAAAGTACCCAGATAATGATGATGACTCCATTACTCAGATTATCTAGAGCTGGCTGCTGTAATTAACAGATTTTCTACACTATTTCTTTTGCAGAGGGACCTGTAGGCATTCTACTTGTGAGGAAAAGCATACAAATCAGTTTTTAGCAACAGGAAGGGAAATTATGGCAAAATTTTCCAATCCTTTGCCAGAACCATTTCTGGCTCTTCCTGAGTAAATGCCCAGTCTGCCTTATAATTTAAATCCTGAAATTTCAGACTATTAACAAAAAGAAGTCATCAGTCACATCGATCATGTGTCAAGCAAGTAGCTGATGCCTTGCCTCTTTGGTAACAGTAAAAAAAGCAAGAGAGTCCATTAGTAACTCAGCCTCCAACAGATGATTAGCTCTCTAGGTAGGTTTACATTCAGTCTTACCTCTAAAATGAAGACAGCACCTTTCCACAGGATTATACATGCACCTCTACAGTGTTTCTCATTTGAGTAGTCAATTCAATTCTCTCACGGCCAGGGAAGACATCATCAGCAATGACATGGCTCCCGAACAGCAGATATAGATAAGGAATGAAGTCAAGAGATGAGAACGGATCTGTGAACACAGGATGGAGTTTCCCCTGGAAACTACCAGAAATAGCTAGAAATGGATTCCTAAGGTGAAACCTAGGAGTTATGAAGGAAAGGAGAGCTCCAGTTTGCACATGGTCTGTCTCCTCTGAAACCCCTGTTGTAGTTTAATCTTCATTGGGAGGTATGAAGAGGATGCAAACTTCATCTGAGCATGGTGTTTAGAAGTGGGGCCTTGAGGAGGTGATTAGGGTTAGTGAAGGCCATCAGGGTGGAGACCCCCAGGATTGAATACCAGTGGCTACACACACAAACGCACACTCCCCATCTCACCATGTGTTGCCCTGTGCTGCTTCAGGATGCTGCCAGCCCCAAGACTGCCAGCAGATGTGGCGCCTCAACTATGGACCTCCACAAGTGTGACCCAAAATAAACTTCATTTTTTAAGAAACAATTTTCCCAATTTGTTGTTATTGTGCTATTGATAACAGAAAATGGACTAAGACAAGAAACAAAGAATTTGTATACAAAGGTTGCTAGAGATTAGGAACATTAAATTAAACTAGTCTTACAGGTGTGTGCTGCATCTAATCCAACTGCTGTGGGAAGCCCTGTCAAGCACTCGGTGGGCACTTAGCAGACATTTATCTGTGATAGTGATACAGCCCCTCTGTCTAGCCTTTCACAGAAGCAACTGGTCGCAAGATAGGTGAACTACTGCTTTTCCTGCTTTTCTGTGTTATATGTAATTAGAGCACAGAGATGTATGGTAATTGTGGTTTGTGTTACTCAGTTTCATAAGAAAATTAAAGAGAGATTTCATGTTCATAATTGAAAATTACCCCCCAACCTTGTGTCAGTAGCATCCTCTTGGCCATGAAGAAAACGCATGTGAGCCACTCCATTCATTCAGGTATCTGTTCTCCCATTCTCTCTTTAGCTATGCATTCATGTTTGTAGCTGCCCTTCACAGTGCAGGAAAAAAAAACATGCTAGAAAAGAATCTATAGACTCCTTTTTTGGGTATCATTTATTGATTTAAATATTTTATAAGTGACAGTTTGAACTTTTAATGTTAATAAATGCAAGACTTAGACAGTTTGGTAATGGATTATGTAAATATAACACATACACAACTGTTATTTCCACTGTTTCAGAAGAATCCCAGGTTTCCATCATTCATTTTTCATATAAATTTACTTTGTTCTGCAGTATGTAAATACAAAGACTCATGTCAAAATGTGCTATTTACATTGTGCATGATTTGGAGTAATCACAAATAAAGTAAACAAATGAACAAAAATTCACAGTAATGAAAAACAAAGAAGTATTGTGAATGTTTATAATCCTGTAAATACTTATGTACCTTTTACATGTACTATTTATTCTTAAAATTCTAGTGAAATGAGGCATATTTCGTCATTTTAATCAGAAAAGATTTCTCTAAACCTGTACTACTGGATAAAAGAAAATATTTTAAAATATAATATGAAACACCAAATGAAACTTTTTCAAATTAATGGTACAGGTTTAAGAAATGCATTCATTTTTTAAAAATGAAAAATAGCTTGACATTTCAAAATATGTGCAATTTAACCATGCCCTACTAATATATATATATATATATATATATATATATATATATATATATATATTTACCTGGCATCATTTGATGGCATTGTAATTAAGTTAGTGATAACTAGATTTTAAAAGAAATAATTCACAAGTATGATCTGTTAGCAAAATAGCAGATGTACATTATTATTTACAAAGCAAGCCAAGCCAAAAATTTAGACCCATGAAACTGCAGCAAACAAATCAGTCAAAATGTTAAAATAACTCAGGTATCTGTTAAGATAAAAACTATCCCATGCAGAGAAAGTTAGTAAAGTCTGAGCACATTATAATTAAATGTTTTTATTAAGTTGGGAAACTTATTTACTGTTATATATTGCCTGAATGTTTGATGGAAATGCATTGGCAGTTTATCTTATGCAGTGAAATGAGCAGGATAAGTCTGATATCTAAAGAAATGTTTGGGAAATGAGATCCTTTGGTTTTGTAAAGTGGCTACTCACAGTTGAAGAGTCGGAATTCAGGTAGGTTGATTTTGAAATAAAGAATGATATGTATTATTTCTGGAATGCACTTGATTGGTATATTTTAAAAGCAGAATGAGACAGTTTTGCCACTTAATTACGAATGCTGTTGTAATGAAGTTACAGGCAGCTGTTATAAAAGTTTAAACTTTTCCAAGGCAAAACACTCGGAAGTTTTTTTTTCTTCTAAATAAGGAAAAATCTGTTCATCCAACTCTAATAAAATAAATCAGAAAGTATTTATATTGGACCATTTTTCTATTGAACCTTACTTCTCTAGTAGTCATAACCTGCCATGATGATGTGAACCAATTCCACACATCTGGAGTAATTTTTTGTCTTGAAGGACAACTTAGTAGCTTGTAGATTTTGCACATTTGGGCTTTAGATACCAATTCGGGCGGGGGGCAAGAAATAAATGAGAATTTAGATCACAGTTATTCCAGTTTCATGTTAATTTCTTATTTACCTTATCTGCAAATTTCTTCTATTTACAATTATTATTTAAAATACTACCCTAAGGAAATAAAAATGGTAAATATATTGCAAATCATTTCTTCATTTGAATAAGTATTGAGATTGACTATAATTTCAAAACAAAGGCTTTCTTAATAAGGAAAATCACAAGAAAAAAGCAATCAGTATCTTCATAGGTGCCAGTTTATGTGGTGGCTGCCTTTTATTTTTTTCACAATTTCAAGATAAAGTAGTCAGAATGGAATAAACAAATCAACTGATAAAATTACATTCCCTTTTGAAAATTTTTTATTTTTCTGAAATTTTTATACTCTTTCCTTTGCCTATTTGCTCTGTTTAAGACTTCTGAGAGACATGAATAAGAAATGATAATCAAAATTCAAAGGGTATTTGACTTATTGAAGTATATTTTCTAAAGATAAAAAGGTATAATATTCCCATATGATTTTCCATTGATGAGCACAAACAAACTTATGGTGAAAACTTGTTAAGTAGTTTGATTATAATATAAATATATTTACATAAAATATCTAAAGAAAAAAAGCTTCAGATTTTGAGAATTAAGATTTTAAATCTTGTTCAAGATTAATTAATTATTTAATTAATAATTTGCTCAAGTTATTAAAATGTTTCAGGGGGAAAGTTTCCTAAAATTATTCTCTCTTTTATATTTGATCTTTGACTTATTTTCCCTTATAAATCAAATACTCTATTAGAAATGACTTAATTCTCCTGAAAAATAAATGGCTTTAGATGGGATTTGTAAATGTTTAATCCCTTGGTATATCAATTATAAAATGATTGAAGCTATGTCTTTTGATATTTAAGAGCATGGCAGTTTGTAAATTCTGTTGAACAGGCCAAAACTATGGACAAAAGTAGGTATCTGAATACAGGCTAAAATCTCAAAGGCATAGAGATGACAAATATGGAATACATAATATATTGCTTTTTCAGTAGAGTAGACTTACAAATCTGATGACAAATGTTTAGAGACCCTCCAAAAAGAACTCAAAACATGATTCCAAGGCAAGCAAGTTACAGAGTGATATCCAAGAAGAAAGACAGTATGTCCAGCACTCTAAAAAGCCAGCAAAATCAAGCTGCATCTGGTATTTGCATCTTATTGGAAAATACTTTTCAGAAAATAGTTTCCTTAAAAATAGAAAAGGCTTCTTTTCTACTTTAGCTTTAGCATTGTGGTACCCAAGTAAGAAAATTTTCATACTTGAAATTAGGATTTTTCTAAATGAAGATATTTGTAGGGGCTAAAGATAGATTTCCCAAAGAAGGCTACCCTCACACTTCTTGAGTAAGTGTTTAAATTCAGTGAAAAAGAAGCACATATAATTTTATAGACCAATGGTCTCTTGATTGACAAAGCTGCCAGCAGCCAGGTTCCCAATTCTCTCAGTCAGTTAGCCAAATGGTCTCTGCTAAGCGCTCACCTTTTCTTCCTTATCTCACAAGTCCTTAAAGGGTTCAATATGTAAAAGTCAAAAAGAGAGCCCACAGTCCAAATAGTAAAATACTATTGCCCGTACCCTATAAGAGCTGGAGAGAATCAGAGAAATAAAGAGGGAGAGAAGGAAGGAAAAAAGGAAGGGAGGGAGGAAGGTAAGCAGGCAGGAAGGAAATAAAGAGAAGCTAAAGATGTCAACAAGCATCCTTAAAAAGCACTGATTGCACATAATACCTATATGCATTCACCAAAAGTCTTATTCAGAAATAATACCCAACTCTATTGACATTCAAGTCACAGTCAACCTTGGTATTTGGATTTCAGGATGGTATTTCATTAGCATAAAGCCTACACTAATGTTTAATTAGATGATGCAGCATATATTGATAGAAGACATAGTAGGAAATTTTGCAAGTATAGAAATTCTGCTTCTTCAAGCATATATGATGTGAGAAGTTCTTTGGTTCCTTTAAATATTTATTCTGATTAGAATACTTATTAAGTTTCTTATTTTTTTCTCAATTTTGACATGATGAACCTTATAACATTATTTTATGATGTTTTGTTAAACATGAACACTGCAGTTTAAAAAATCTAGAATCAATTATCTTACCAACATTTTTAGCTTTATTCTAGGTTAACAAGGTTGACTATGCCATAATTTTAATGTCAGCCAAGTTTGGTTTTTCCCTTCATTTTCCCTAGTAGATTCTCTTTCTTTCTCCATTGCATTCCCACTGAATTCAACTAAATATTTCCCATATACTCATAAAATGGGGCACCTTGCATAGTCAGGTAATGATTTGCATTTTGGTAGGAAAATTCTTTGAGGCAGAATAAAGAAGATTTTTAAGAATCAAAAGAAAAAGCAATGAGCACCCATTATTCTAGGTCACTGAGTTACATAACAAAAGAAGGGGGTGGATTTTACAAGTGCCTGGTGATACACTTGAACAAATTAAAGATACAAATAATAATTTTGGCTGCTATCCATGAATAATTATCTTTACACAGGCACAAATAATAAAGAATTTTTCTAACAATATCACCCTGAATTACTTTAGATAATTATACAGTCCTCTAGTTTACCTAGGTCTTTTTGGCTAGAGTTTATCTTCCATCAGAGTTAATTTGTCTTCTTGACTATATTATCTATCTAAAGACTTCAAAAACAATTTATTTGAGTATCCAAGTCAAGCCTAGACTTTGGTTTCTTTATGGTAATTTATACCAATAAAATCCAGAAGAGATTCCTGGTGTTGATAAATCAAATGACTAAAACATTGCTTCACCTTTCATTTTAGCTTAACATGGCCAAAAAAATAAATAAATAAAAGATGGATTTTTCCAGTTTTTATAGGAAAATGTACAGATCCAGATCATCCCAGTCTCAGAACAAAGTCACGTCTTATGCTAGCCTTGCTTGAAAGTTAGTGATGCTGAAGAGAAGGAAATGCTTCCTTGGATACCAGAGGAACTGCTCCAGGAACTGAGCTTTGAGTGGTAGGGAAATACACAGTTTCTTGACAGTCAGAGGTAATGTAAAAATGTTTATACGTTGTTCAAATGATCTGAACATAAGCTGACTTTGACTGAAATTTTATTCTGGGCAGTTTGAGAATTTTTACTGTATGCCATTATATGAACAGATCTGAATCCTATATTATATATTGTTATCCCTTAACCCTTATACTATTAAAACTTGTTTAAAGCAAAATAATTTTCTCAATTTTGCAAATATTATCAATACCATGATCTGCAATTTTATCTTACTTGTGACATCTTTTATATCTTATTTTCCTTAAACAAATGGAAAATATAGAGAAAAAATTGATGAGATGTGATTCATAATTATGTATTTTCACCAGAGGATGGAACCTGAAGGAACTTAGCAATAAAATAAATTTCTCTCTCATTTCTGAAGAACTTGATACATGTAGAAAATTTTCAAGTCTCTAAAATTCTGAGTTTTATATATAAATTAACTTTTAAGAACAATGAATCATTTTTATAACTGACAATATGGATTAAAATTTTTCAAATTTGTTTTCTCCTTTAAAAATTTCCATCTAAACAAAATCTGCACAAATTATCCACTTATAGCTAAGTGAAAAATCTTTGACTAATAAGAGACTACCAAACAACTTTTAATTTTAGAAGACTGGGAGCAGTTTCATCTTTACCAAGGGTCACCATCAAATGCTGTAATATGATTCTTTCCCCAGCTCAAACTCTCTGGAGAAGTCCCTGAAGAGAAGGATAGTCCTGGGGGTACCAAGGTTTCTTTCTGCTCTAAAGCTGAATGCTTGTTTTGCTAGCAGGCAAAACCCAATTTAAGAAGAGTATAAAAAAGAGTATGGAATACAGTATATTCCCAAAAATAATTTTTATAGGTTTCAAGACACAAAACAAATATTTTATAATCTTCGTAATTAAATTTCCCAACCGGAAGAAGTTACTATTTCTATAATATCAGAAAAAATCATACATTAAAATAGACTCTTCACTGAATGCCAGTTCAGTCACGCATGTTATAGAAGGGGAAATATGTTCTGTTTTAATATCACTTGCATACTGAATACTTTCTCTTGTGATAATTCCATCAGGCCTTGCTGTGACATATGGCAAGGCTGGTATGTGGCCTTCTTTGTTCCTTGGGTCCAGATGTTCTGACACTTTCACACACCTTCATCACTGCAGCCAAGACGAGATCTATCTGCCACCTTCAGAGAATTGCTATTTATAGCTCTGTGAGTTTCTAATCCCAGTTTCACTGAGATGTGTAGCTGCAGAGAGGTTGGCTCTACCTCTGAAGGCAACTGAAAAAGTGGTGAAGGATTTTTTGTTTCTTGTTTTTATCTTCTTTTCTTTTTCAAAAACATCAAAGTAACCACTAGTCAAATAAATCATTTGACTTTCATTACCAAAACTATTAAGGAAACTGCCTCTCCTATAGGAGGAGTCTACCTTCCTGAAGAAAAAAATTCTCTTTGTTCAGTTTCATCTAAATCACTTGCTCACTCCATTCCTCTATCTGCTCCTTTGTCCTGAATTTGATGTATGATTGACAAGCAGCAAAATGCAAGGAACTGTCTTCAGAATGTGAGGTGATGTGAAGAAGCAATTTTGCGCAGTTCTGATTTTATCCAAATTATTACTTTCCTGTCCCACTTAGATAGGATGATGTTTTATAGACCATGGTAAAAATATGTTTAGCAGAAGCCCTTCTTTATCTCCAGAGAAAAGGCCACAGAGGAAAACTGAATAAAAACTAAAGCTTTTATTTAAAAAAATATTCCTTATAAGAATCAAAAACAAGCTACTACTTAGTCCTGCCATTTGGATTTTGCTTCTCCTTTTGGCTTTCAAAGAATAAATAACAATACTTGGATTTAATATTAAGAATTAACTGATCAGAAACTAAGTGGATTAAGTAGGAGGACAAATTCAATGTTATTTAATTATTCAAAATAAAGTATTTTTCAATTTTTATTAACATGTAAAAGTATACTTATTAAGAATTTAAGCTTTCATTAACGTACAAAAGGAAATTGTCAAAACTTTTTCAGTGAATCAATAATCCTCTTGTATTTTGATAGGGCAATTTGCTATATTATGGGCAGGAAGATGCTAAGTTAAGCTTTGCCACACAGGAAATGGAAAGGTAAAGGTAAAATATGACCAAACCTACCCACCATTCTAATTCAAATTGTGTTCAGATTCATGATTAGTGGACAGTTTACCTAGCTAGGCAAAGGAGCAATATTCATTCAGATGTATAGGAATGAATCTTAGCTTACATGCTAAATAATAATATGACATTTAGACATTGCTCATTATAATGTAAGTTTACCAGTGCTTTTAACTGTAATCTCAAAACATTATTCTAAATTATGGAATAAATTTAACTATTAAAGGGCTAATTATTACTGACAATGCTGCATTTGCTTAGATTATATTGAAATTTATAAGATTTAGTGCTTTCTCAATATTATCACCTGATCGTTCTCAGATATGGGTTAATTACACTCTACATGACTTTCAGCCAATCACATTCTGAAGTCAAAATTCTATTATGTTTTAAACATTTGTATAGCTATCACAAAGAACAGCCCTAATGAACTCCTTTAGTCTTTAATCTTTCAACAATTTATCAAACCAACATTTGAATTAATTTTTTCCCAAGTCCTATTTACATTTTTAAAGACTACCTTCTCAATCTATTCTTCCAACCTATGCTGTACCCTTGTTCATTCATTCTTAACTTGCTCCTATTATTATTTTACATACAAAACCCAAATATTTGGGTTACATTACAAATAACATACAAATCTCTTTGAGAAGAGTAGAAATCATATTATGATAGGTATTTTTAAAATTATACACAAGAAATAATCTGATGGGAATAGATTACTGGTTTTATAGCACGTTTGCAAATGTATAACTTTTGAGAGAGACTGATCCTGACATTTGCTCAATACTTTTTTTATGAGCCTTCAAGTGCTGCTCATTTTGCTACAGAACAGTGAATATCTTCAGAAAGTCCAAACTAGCTGTATTATTGCTTATATAAAACATGTCTCTATTTCCCCAAAGGTTCTATGAAGTGCACAGGAGTGCAAGTGTCATATGGTGTCATCACCATGGCTTAAATTATTGCTTGAAAATAGTTACAAGGTATTGCTAAGGAAGTCACTTTTAGATGAGAGTACAATTCAGTGTGAGTAGTACATAGTGAGACTAAGTAGTGTCTTTTCCGAACAAAGTCAAAACATACAGAAGTAAGGCTGTTGTTTCAACATTTGCTTCTGTGTCCTAAAGTTCAGAGCTTATACCTGGGTGGCAAGGATCAGCAATTGTGTTGTACTGCGCAGCTCTGGCAGTAACTAAGAAAACAGTGCCACAGCTAGAGTGCCTGATAGCCCTATAGTGAGCAATATTCATCCCTCATGCTTATCAGTGATGGCTTCTGTCTCTAACAAGTTTGAAGACTCATGCACAGAAATAGACTATAAATTTGAAACCAAAGCTAAAATTAAAATTTGTGAGAGAAACAACAGCATGAAACCCATCTTTTCAAAATAATGACGAATGAAATAATATATCACCATCTCAGTCAACTTGTCTTCTCCTAGTAATCGGGATTATATGCATACTTGTCAATGATTCCCAAATCTGGCTGCATGTTAGCATTATCAATAGTGGTTTTCTAAATGCAGATTCCTAGGCCCTACACCTGAGACCTATTGACTCCAAATCTCTGAATGTAAAGCCCTGCAATTTATATTTCTAAAGCTACCTAGGTAATTCTTATTAAGACAGCCAGACACCTCCAAGCACATCAGTTGGACCACTGAACTAAATCATTTCTTAGTAAGGATGAAATAGCAACAAGGTGCTTGACTGAAGCTGTGGTCTGATTACAATGTATTAGAAAGAAAAGATACAAACTTGACTTCTGTACATTCCCAAGTCCTCGCAAATGCATTACTCCTTCTAATCATGTAACATCTACATTCAATAAACACATGCACACAAACTAAGAATATTCATTACTTTAGAAAACTACTTTACAGGATAAGATTAGTTGTGATTCTTTCTGTGTTATAAATGTATCAATGACTGTTTCTTTTTGTTTTGTTTTTAATGAAAGCAAAAAGAATGTAGGGAAAAACAGATTGTCAGGACAGTAATACTTAGGTTTCAATTGCTTAAATCAAGTGTGAGGAAGGAATTTTGCACACTATCTCAGTATTCTCTGATAAGATTATGTTAATCTGCACATATTATCAGTATATGGTCTTTGTTTACCACCACAAGGATCCTGAAAATGAGTCTACAGATAGGGTAATGTACCCATTTAACAGTATTTTTTCATCATGTTAACACAATTTATGTACATTTTAAATCAGTTAGTTGTAGTTTAGGTACATTCATATCAAAAGCTACCTATAAAGCCATAATTTAGACTGGAATGTTAAATTTTATTAAGTCAATCTTCTTGCATCAGGATTTTTGGGCTGTTTCTAGTAAGATATGCTCATAGAAGCTTCTGAAGTGACAAAATTTTGGTTGTTGAAGCTCTATAATCTAATAATCGAAATAAGTAAGCTATGATATGAGGCTTGGTTCTTGGACTTCAGTTTCTAGGTTTGTTAGCTAAAGGCATCTGGTGCTGCCCAGAGCATATTCAGAGTCATGTATAATTAATTTCAAAGGAACATTCAGAGAAGTTACACAAAGTGCTTGGAGTCAGACTGTTCTGAAGAAAGAGCAGAGGAGAAACTGCAGATGTAAGCAGTGCCCCAGCATATTGAAAAAGTTGGTAGTTGTTACTCAGGCCAGGCTCTGTGTGGCATCTGAATCAGGCATCAGCAACTCTTTCTGTGGCCACATCAGGTTCAAAAGTGGGGAGAGACAATGGTATTTGGTGCAGCCAGGCTTGAAGGGATGAGACTGTTTCTAGTGACAGCATAGAGTAAGAAAGGGCCAGGAATGGTCTTGGTCTTGCTCAAAATGCACAAGAAACCTATTTATAGAGTTTTTATTTTCTGCCCTAGTCATCTGCAACACCTGCCTTCAGCAAGTCAGGAACTCAAGGAGTCTTCAATAAATGCATTCAATGATGATATAATCCTTAGCTCCCTTCTGAGTCGTCACAACTATAAATGCACTATTTCAATTAGCAGCAACATGATTCTGTATGACAGAGACTGTGGTTTTCCACATTCTCCATAACTTTGTCCTTTATTATCTATCAACTTAATTTTGCCTTATTATTGGAATGTCCTGGAGGAATTTGCAAACCTTAAAGTTTTGCTACACTTGTGAATGAGATTTTGTTTGCTATTGTCTTGTTCTGCTTGTTCTTCCTGAAGATATCTTTCACACTTTTGCACTGTCCTGACACCACTGTCAGTGGATGAGAGGGGGAAGCATGAGGCTTTAAGAGCTAGCATTTGAAGTGCTGAATCCATATACCCATTCTCTAGTCTCAGGCACCAGCAACTGTCTCAGAGTCACAAAAAGTAACAGCTCACTGGATTTCACATATAATAATAAGGTATCAAAAGGGAAACACAGCAAAACTTAAAAACAATAGAAAAGGTGAATATAGAGGCAGATTTTAGAAAGTTGGTTCATAGGTATAACTTAGGAGCTATATATCTCTTCCCTTTCTCTAAACTACATAGTAAAGAGACCCAATTAATGTGTTTCTGAGGCATATTACCCTTTCATTATGGCTGCTATTACCTGATTATTAAGGTTCACAAAGGAGACACTGTGCAGTAAGTTTGAGTAAATATGTGGCAATTTAATTTTTTTTTAAATTATTGATTTCTTTGGAAACGCTGGCATTCTCTTCATCAAAATGACGATAATGCCAATGTGAAGCCTTGATACTGATGGCCAGTTATAAACTGTCTTTTCCAAATTAGCTATTTGAAAGAACATTAAAACAGGAAGCAACAGGTGCCAATTTATATTTTGAAGTATTCTTTCTGGAGTGGATTAAATGCATTAAGCAAACGTAAGCACTTGGTGTCTAAGTGAACATCACTTAAATTCTTTTAGTCTGCCACACTAAAAGGCATGCTGGTCCCAATAGTTTGTAAGTAAATGAGAATACTTTATAGGTATTAGACAAAGTGTAAATGTCATCACTTTGTTACAGTCACATTTTCCAAGGTAGGACATGTGGACTGCATTGTATAGGACAAATAAAAATATAAAACTTTTTTCACAGCTTCTAATTCCTAAGACTGCAGTTAGAATGAAGAGACATTTTACATAGTACCTTGAAAACACATGTAGTAACAGTAACTGTAATAGTCTACTGTAATAGGTTGGCAAAATGATAACAGACTAGACCATTGCCTCAGACTATCTCCAAAAATATATTTAGATTATAGTGTATGAAAAATGTAGTTTACATTCTGTCTGTGGTATATAATAGATCTCTGGCATGTTCTTCAATGCGACATTTGTGACAGTATAAATGACTACTTCTCTATGTAAAATCATATAAACTAATACAGAGTTTGTAATTCTTCTGACAAATTGAGAGTATATACACAAATTCTTCTCTTGAGCCCTATCACCAGTTCCCAAATAATGGAGTGGATTTCCAATGAATGCTTTTAAAATATAGATATTTCCCATAGATATTCTTAAGTACAGAGAGAATAGCCATGTGTTTAGAACAGTTGCTTACACAAGTATTTACAAAAAGCAGAGAAATAGATTGAATGATTCCTGGAAGTTTCTTTCAGCTTTATGGTTACAAAACACATTGTTTATCACCAGGACATTTATTGATGAAATATATCATAATAAGCTCTAAGTTACCTCACAGAATAAGCAAGAATAAGCAAAAATGACAGTGAGCTTAGCTCTCTCCCATGTGCCTGTGCTATAAGAAGCCCCTGAGCATGACTCCGGCACTTTGTAATATTGACATGAGAACTGATGTGCTTCTAGGCTACTTTGTCCACACCGGCTGTAAACCTCCCACTGTCCCCTGGTTTAATACCCCAGTGGGTTAATATCCCAGTCCCTGGAAGAGATTCCTTCATAATTACCCTCATGAGAATAGCTTGGCCTTCTTCTCCACTGGGGTTATAAAGAGAATTTTGGACCCAGGGAAATGGGGCAGGCAAGAGTTTAGAGAGGTCAGCATCTGCGTCTTGTGTTCTCCACATTGAAGAGTGCTATACTAGTATCCTCATAAACCCCAGGGTGAGAACAGAGCTCAAGTTATAAAAGGAATCACAATTATAACAAATACTTGCCATATCTATGAATGTTTTCTAGTTACACACTTAAGGAACTTAAAATCATTAATTAAGCCTCAAAAACTACATTGGAAATTAGTGAATATACAACTTAGCTGATGTGTCATAACCAAATCTTAATGCAGCCCAAATCCCCGAAGAGAAAAGAAATACATTGCATTCAATAGACATAAGCTACCAATGAGTTTGCCTATTGGAGTAAGAAAGTGCTCTCTCCAAGGTTTCAAGGAAGCAAATGCTTCTAGCTCATTAACCTCAATAGAAATTTGGGTTTCATATCTGATCCAAAATAGGAAAGCTCTGGACACACTGTGCTCTTAATTTCAGTGTGAGCTGTAATAATATTCATGCAGGGTTGATTACTGGGAACAAGTCTTCGTTTTAACAAAACATGCAAGAGAAACCTGTTGTAACTACAGTGATTACAAGTTCTGAAGGTTAGACCTACTCTTGTGTTCATGAAGATGCTTCATTGAAATTAAAAGTCACATCAACCAAATTGCAGAACATTTAAAAAAAATCTCAAAGCCATAAAATGCATGGTTTTCTTGCTTTGTGTTATGCAATAAGAAACAACATTCTTGGCAAAAGGTCCTGACACTCTTTTGTCAGTAATGTCAGTGTCCAGGAATGTGCTTCTGAGGGTGGCAGTCAGCTTAGAAGATATCAACTGGGGAAGGGGAGAGGAGTTACTAACATGCCCGTTAGTAGGATGATGCTGTTTATTAGAATACAGTTTAATGCTGAAAAAACTACCCATATACATAAGTGCTAAATTAAAAAGGGTCTAATGTAATAACGCATTTCATTTTAGCTGCTATGTGTTAGAAAATGGCAAAAGACCTTTCCTTAATCTTAGTTATAGATATATCTGCTACTGATAAATTCCATTTCCTCTGCATTCCATGCTACATTAGCTAAATCTAAAAGTTATATTTACTAAGCAGCCATACAATGATTTCTCAGCATCTGAGATCCTTGGTTATATGTATTCTCAGTCCAAGCACTAAGCTCTCTAGACACATGAAACTATATTAGATTAGTAGTTTTGCATTACATAACATACCATCAATACAGTAGCAGATTGCAAAAATCTAATAATGTTGTATGGAACATGATTATCTAGAAGAAGATATATGTATAAAAATAGGTAATATCCCTAAAATATTTTGCCAAGTTACAATTCTTCCTGCTAGGAAGTTTACCACACTGCCACAATATATGTATGAAATGTCTGTTCAAAAAAAAGAAAATTAGAAAATATTCCTCATCTACCAATTCACTAAATGTAGGAATATATACTCAAAACTGGCTCTCAAAAGTGGTACAAATATATAGGGGAAGATACCTATATGCATGACAAACAAGAAAACACATTCTATTTATCGGTTAGTTTTTTAAAGGGCCCATACTTGTCATATATATATATATGTTTTTGATATTTATGTTTTTGATCATTTGTGTATATAAATGATCAAAAACATATGATCATATATATATCATATATATATGATCAAAAACACGCATACAGATGGACACATCTTGCTTCCCCCCACCCTCCAGCTTTTCGAGGATTATTGCCTGACATAATGCAGAAATTCCACTGCTTGTTCTCAACAAAGCATTGAAAGAGGAGCAACCTCTTCCCACCCTCCTGTAGTGACCCAGGTTCTGGGCTTGTGCTTTTTGGAGGAGTCTTTGATCTGCAGCAGGTCTCAGAGGCTTGTCTCCCGGAGGAACATGGTGCCGATGTTGTAGGAAACCTTTTTGATTCTCGATGAAGAAAGAGAAGGCTTTGGTTGCTTTGGACCAGTTCTTACCTCCAGGAAATAGCAGATCCCAGGAATTTCCTTTGGGAAGTTGTCTGGAAGCTCTTCACGGGACCGAGGAATAAATGTGAAACTTTCTTCTCGCTTTAACAATCTATGAAGAAAACATAGAAAATGTAGGAATGTGAATAAATGGACAGAAATTTTGAAGGCTGAGAAAACCAACCCATGACAGTGTGCACATTAACACCTCTATTTCTTTGATTGTCATAGGACTCCAAATACTAGGAAATGTTCAATCAGAAAATATCCCTTTATGTTATAATAATAATAATAGTGATAGTGATAACAGCTGCTTAAAATATTTTACAACTTAAAATATTTGTTTTGTTTTCTAAATGACACTCCTTGAAAACTCTTTGTTCATATTTGATTTTTCTCCCAATGGGCTAAGAAAACTGCATAATACAGGTTTTATTTTAAACAGGCAGGATTTACCCTGTCTGTTTTGAAGAGCTATCTGAATTCTAGAGCACTCCTTTTATGTTCTTTAGACACTCATAAACTTTAAATGTATGATCTGTATGTCAAACATGTAAAATAAAAATAAATATTTAAATTTATAAAACATGTTATATTTCCAAGCATCTCTGATATCTGGTTACTGACTTTTAGCAATACATATCTTCCAATTTCACTATCATTTACTAATCAAGTAGCTTGACTTATTCCTTGCATTCCCACTTAGAGACTCTTAAGAGAAGTAACTTTTCAGGGCATTTCTCCTTTAAACTTTTCAAGTTCTGTGACAGGTTCTATTTGATGCCCACATCTAAAAATGTGGCCAAACAACTCCACTTAATTCAAGAATTCTTTATGAAGGGCTTAATGTCCAAGATCTCATAGATACTCATAAAAATGCAAGCAGAACACCATCTTAGAATCTGGTAGTTTTATCAACAGAGATCAAAACAACAGAGAGAGAAAAGTTGGAAGAAAGGGGAAAACAAACCCTTCCGTAAGCAATAAAAACCAGTAATGTAAAAGTAATATGAAATAAGAATAGATGCTATAAGAAAGCCAGATACAGAGGTATATACAAAAAGTTGCAAAAGTTTAGAACAATAAAAATGTTTGCAGTTGCGGGGGGAACACATAGATTTTGTGGACAAGATGTATAGAATTCCAACAGTGCGTGTGAAGAGCATAGGTAAAAGGTCAAGATATAAGAACTGTGAGCAGGGTAAACGTGTTTCCAATCGTTAGATGATGGCCCTGTAGACTGAGGTGGTTCATTAGGAAAAGGTTTTGAAGTCTACACTGAGTTTAGACTTTATTTGGAAGGCACTGTGGAGCAAAGCCATCAACCTTTACCCAAAAGCAACTCATGCTCAAAAGTCAGGTTAATGTTTACAGAAGCTCCTTTAATGTCAGGAAGAAGATATGGGAGAAAGGAGCCATATGGCAATGAGTGCAAGAACACAGGATGTGTGAAAATGCAAGCTCAGTAGAGGAACAATGACAAAACATCACTTCTTCTCAATGGTCTGGAAATATCAGCTGGCAGTACTAACAGTTGTTGTGACATGAGTAGCCTGTGATTTCATGAACCACAGTTGGTATTTTGCTTTCTCAAGGTTAAAGGACCTGTTCTAATTGACTATTCTTTAAAAAACTTATACAGTGATCATACTAATTTGGGACATAAAGAAATGAGCCTCATTTTAACATTTTAAAATTCTTTCAGAGCCTTACCCCTTGTATCCATATGATATAACCTTATGCAAAAGCTAAAAATGTTATTCTCTGTTAAATTTACTGAGGGTGGAAGTGAGTTCAGAGTTAAGTAGAGTGATTTGCTCAAGGAAATAGCAAGATAGTAGTGGCAGTGGAATTGAAACTTAAATGTTTAACTCATAGTCAAGCTTAGCCCTATAATAAATAAGAAGACTATGTTAAGATAGTTCTCCATCACAAAGCAACTAAGCCAAGAAACATGGGATGCATGGATGACATTCAGAATGGTGGATGACATTCAGAATGGGAGCCATTAGTACTGTTTGCATTCTTTTCATTTGAACAGATGCTAATTTTCTTTATGTATAATATACAATCAGTCATTTCAGGCATAAAATGTAAAAATCACTAAACAGTAGTTTTTCAGGAAATCCTCAATAGTTTTGCTAAGCTCAAATAGAAGAATCATCGATGTGCAACATTTGGGAGTGAAACAACAGTGTCAGTCAATCTACAGGAATTTATTCAGTGCTTGTGACATACTAAGATAGCCCTCTGAATGGAGAAAAGTAGGTGAAGAAGTAACGATGCACAGCATGTTAATGAGCTTAGAAGACAAAATTGTACACAGAGACAAATGACCAACGCATAACAATAATAACATGTAATGCAATTCAAAAAACAAATTCTGCAGGATAGAGGAAGAAGTGATGGCTGTGGACATAAGTACAAATGTCAAGAACCAAAGCAGTAAAGTTTATTATCACCAGTTGTAACACAGAGACATAAACTCTGTTTTCAAAGTTTCCTTAAATCCCCAAATCAACAATTAGGACTCCATTTGAGCTACATTTCCTTCTTTCTGTCTTTAAAGTCTTCACATTTATCTCTTTTACAGTTTGTTTGCCTCAGTGTGGTCTTATGTCTTGCTATAATTGATATTTTCTGAGAACGAAGAATAAAATTGGTGTTACAACTATTTAAGTACTTATAAATGACGGAAGAAGAGGACATCGGCTGTTTTGGATGCTAGGACTTTTAAATAATTCACAGTACTTTGGCAAGGAAGAAAGTCTTCACAACAAATGGATTCCCTGACATTTTAAATAAATCTTATATACTATGCTAGAAATCCTAGGAGAAAAGAAAACAGCTTTATGGGATTTTCTTCTTTTCCAAGTAAACATTATGGTATCAATAAACGAAACACAGTTTTACATTTCAATAATAAAAGCAAGAGTACATAAGGATAAACTGATTCAAGCTCCTGTGATATACAGAATTTAGTAATCTGTGTACAAATGAATGCAATAAACACAGTATTCAGATAACTTTCAGCAGGACCACCTGAATGACTGGGGGTGTGGGGAGAAGGGCAGGGGGAACATTTCATGAAGTGTGCCTGGTGAGCGGATGAGTCATGCTGTTGCATAATGATCAAGTGTGTACATAGGGATTAGGAATGTAGACGACTCTGATCTCCCCGGAACCTCTGATCCCCTCTGAACTGTTTTAAGTCCAACTCCCTGGTTTAAAGCTCTGCCTAATAGTCCATTTTCTTAGCACCACCAGACTGATATGGGAGCTTAGAGCCTCCATAAATCTAAATTAATCCTGAGCTGTAATCTCCAAATGCCACCCGGGCCTTACACCAACATGTTTAATAAGTATTCAGAAGCCACACAAATTCTAATTTACCTGTTTGTCACCCATGTGCCTGTTTAACATTGTTTTAATATAAATTGGTTTTCAAAATAAGATTTTGTCCTGCTTTGGATCAACAGATGACTGCTAAGCATGTCCGTGATAGCATGAAGGTCTATGTAACTGCTGCCTCACTGCTGCAGGAATGAAGCTGGTTTCTGAGTCTTTCAGCCAATGTTAGCATGCCCATTTCACCCCAATTTTCCCCACTCTGTCCTATGTCCTCCCTTGGAAAAGCCTTTAAACTTGTACTATGGTATAATGGACTGAATACAATTTACATGTTATGAGACTTGGAGTTACAAATAGAGAATAAAAGAGAGAGAGGAAGAGAGAGAGGTAAAGAGAGAGATAGAGGTAGAGAGAGAGAACAGAATGGAATCATAATATGGCATCTCAGAATCCTGTTCTTGGGTATAAATCATCTCCAAATAACACTGCAAGTGGCATATATGATGCACGGCTTATCATCTATAAGGCAGAGACAGGAATTTGGCATTTTCTTCTACTATACTTTTTTCTCTAATTCTATATTGTGATTCAATCATTGTTTTTGAAGGCCTTATGATCGTTTGCTAAGTACATTTCTTATACTGCTCTAAGACTGTAGAATTATGGTAGATAATCATGCAATTCTTGAGCCAGACTTCACCCTCACAATTAGAGTCATCCAGTTTTCTGGTCAGTGAGCTTAGCAGTCAGCAGTCACTAGATAGTTATTAAGTGCCTTCTACAAGTAAGGTACTCAAACAATACTTTCTTACTGCTGGTCATAACATTTATGGGGCAGGGGATGAGTCATGGGAGAGATGAAGGAATTTTGATTTTCACTGAAAATTTATCTTTCTGTGAAGTAGCTATCTTTCTTTAGCTGAGCTGACCCCATGGACAACCCCATGGATTGCCCCATGGATAGATCTCATAGCAGACTCTGATAGTGACCAACTAAGGGGGCTTTGGCAACACAGTTAATAAGTATTCAGAAGCCACACAAATTATAGTTTACCTGCCTATTACCCCTACTCTTCTCAACAGTCTTCTCCAACAAATCATTTTCAAAATAGCAACACCTGTGAATTTGAAATTACCATGTAAGATTGGACAATCTTATTCCAACAACTGGAAAACAACTGGAAAAATCTGTATAATGTGCAGAGTTGTAAGAGTGACATTCCAAGGATGTTTCCATGGGAGTAATCACAATCTGTCTATCTCTGTCTGCTGCTGACCAAGGGATCCTTTAAAACCAAAGCAAGAGGCAGTAGAGCATGGTGCGTCTTGCAGAGTTAAGGGTTGAAAAGGATATGTGAATGGTGATCTTTGAATGTCTGAAATATCATTCATTCACTCTCCTCTCCACTTGATTGATTAGATTAGGCATTAATTTCTTATTTAGAAATTATTTTCTGCTCAGTATTTGGCTGTTAAAAATTTAAATCTCATTCTGCTTACTAATCCAGGGGATGTAAACTTTTCCTGGACTCTATCATTATCACCACAACCATAATTATCATCATCATCATCATCAACATCATTTTTTTATCTCTGATATTGTGAAAATTAATGATGATGTACCTCAGTGCAGCCTTTTTTATTCATTAAAAGACCGCTAGTGGAACATTTTAACCTTTTGAGATAGAGAATTATGTCTTTCAACGTGAGGGCTCTTTGTGTTACTTCTTATGCTTTGTTTTATATGTTTTCTTTTTATGGGTTTCTACTTAGCCAGAAATTGGACTTGGTAAACAATCCAATTTGTTTTCCTTTCTCTCTGATTACTCCCTCAATTTTCTATTGTATTTTCTGGAAGACTGCCTCCATTATATCTTCTCTAATACTTATATAGAATTGTGAAAATTCAGATACCATACTTTTAATTCTCAAGGGTTCGTTCATGTTACATAACTGTTTCTTTTATGTTGTGTTGTGTTCTTACTATCTTATATCTATGAGAAAATAAATCATCCTATTATAGAGTTTTCTTTATTGTCTCTATTTACTCCAAATTTTATTAACTAGTTTTGTTTGCTTGCTTGTTTTTGTCCATTACTCTCATGTTGAAGGTTCTGAACAAGTGATTAATATCTTTGCAAGTTTCTTGTATTTTAGTGTGAGATAGTAAATGTGATTAGAAACCTTACATGTGACAAGATGTTATGGAATTGAGTTTTCCCTGACCATTTCATTAGGGCTCCCAAATACCAACATATTTAGTATCTTTCCTTTGGGGCCAGTTTTTACACTTAGCAATGCTGCAATCATTCCTGTGTGATTACACCTGGCTTCCAGTGTAATGGGAGTTGATAGCTGGAAATTTTATTGTCTAGAATGCAAACTTTTACCTAATTCTCCTACATTCACCAGTTTTAATTTGGAGCCACTTTGGTTCAACATCTCAGAATAACAAGCCTGTTATATTTTTCTAGAGTTAGCTGTCCTCCAAAAATCTGTTATTTCTTAGTCATAAAATTTTAGGTAAGTACATGGGTGCTTATCTAAATTAAAAACTATATTTCCAAATTTGCAAAGAAGTTCTAAGAGACTATTTGTTTAGTACAACTAGATGCACTTGCCAAAGATTTAAATGTCAAAAGTGAAGTAGGTTCATTTCCCTTGGCAATTGACAACATAGGCTATCAGTATTGGAGTTTTGCAAAAGCACGCTCCAGTTTTTAGCTTCTTGAGTGTCAAAAAGATAGACCAGTATTGCTGATAATTTCATGTAACTTCCTTATAATGAGAATGCATTTTTCAGGCATACATTTTCCAGTGTCTTGATATTCTAAGGCTAGTAGGTATGGCTGTGGCCATTGCTTCAGACCTATGCTGGCCACAGAGGTAGAGCTTGCCTGACTAGCCAGTTCTATACATTAGAGGTAGAATTTCAAGACATCCAGTTTAGAAACCATATTATCCCTTCCAATGATTCTGTGAGCATCATCCCCCACATTAAACCTCTTTTTCTCTTTCTTTCTTTCTTTTTTTCCCAACCAGGATTAAATCCAGGGGTGCTTAACCACTGAGCCACATCCTAAGCCCTTTTTATATTTTTGAGACAGGATCTTGCTAAGTTGCTTAGGGCTTGGCTAAGTTGCTGAGGCTGGCTTCAAACTCACAATCCTCCTGTTTCAGTCTCCCAAGTTGCTGGGATTAAAAACATGTACCACTGTACCTGGTTTTAAGTCTCTTTCTACTTAAAATACCTAGAGTGATTTCTACCTCTTGCACTTTTTATGGAGTTTTCTTGGTCATATGTTGTATCTTGTGTATTAATCTCTTAATTAGGTTCTCTGTGTGTGTGTGTCTATGTGCACATGTACACATTTGAGTAGGCTGATATTTAGATTCTGAGTGAAAAGACTTCTTTTAAGATGTAACCTCTTCTGTAGAACTTGAGATCAGCATCTTCCTTCACACTAAGCCAAATACATACTTTTCTCCTTTCTCTTTTCCATTGTTAAGTGTGTGTGTGTGTGTATATACATGTGTTTTATATATATATATATAATATATACACACATATATGGAAATATATATCTATCTGTATGTATATATATACACATACACACATATATACATTTGTTGGGAGAATTATACACCTTCCATATTTTACTATTGTTTCAGTAAGAGAATAATTACAAAAATTAACCACAAGAAAGAATAAGGATAAACTCAGTTGTTTAGTTTTATGTGTTAAGTTAGAAGTTTCTGTTGTTGCTAATTATTCCCCAGAATACCTTTTCACTAAGAAATACATCTGGGCTCTATTATAATGGCACTAGACACTAAGCTTTTGAGTGCTAGAGGATGACAGTTCCTAAAATGAAAATTAAAAACCTGAAGATACCTTGTTTCTCCCTAAGTGTTCTGAAGTTTCTGAAATTTTCTATCCACCTCTTTATTTCCATCTTAGTAGAATAAAAGAAGAAACTCTGCTCTATACTTTTGTACTCACTTCACTGCTCCAAGATCTTGTGCTGTTTAAACACAGGCCCAAATGAAACTAGAATTATTTAGTTGGCTAGACATCCTAAAATCCCTTGAAACTCAGTGATTCACTTCCTGGAAACAATGCTCCTGTCCAAATAAGGAAAGTAAGAATATAGATCACTATGAATTAAAATAAAAATCTCACCAAATTTTTATGCATTTTAAGGTTGCTATCATTTTTTAGTTTCAGATTTTGAGGCAATGTTGTACTATTGTCAGTGTTTAGGTACTAAAATTGAAGTTAGTGGGTAAGTTCTAAAAAATTGATAGTCTTCCTGTATATCCACTTAGTTTCATAGGCATTTCTGAGACACCCCAGCTCACTTCTTTCTGCAACCCACCCTGGTTTAAGTACTGAGGGCAATGTGTGCTTACAGTGGATCTCAAAGTCTGCATGCCTGGTCGATGCCAGAGAGAGCTCATGTGGCCATGTTCCTACTTGACTGACAAAGCAGATGCCTCTTCAATGCATGAACTTCAAGATGCTGACTTATGAACATGATTCTACCTCATTGCCTGCTCTAGACACTGTTGTTGAAATTTCACAAATATCTTAATTTCCAATAAATGACAATATATTTAAAATTTAAAACACTCAAAAGTTTACCCATCAATAGACAGAATGTTAAAAAGAAATGACAAATTAGAGATTAGGAAATAAAACCGGAATCAGCTTTTGCAAATGAAACAATTGCCTCACATTTTTTTCACTTCTCTAACCAAAATCTTTAAAAAAAAAACAATCCATTATCATACTCACCTTTCTGTAAAAAAGAGTAGGGAAAAGTGAAAAGAAGAAAATATGAACATGTATTTTTTAAAATGAACAATCCTTTCTTGATTTAGTTTTTAAAAAATTAGGATCCAAGTTAATTTTTAAAGAATTCTATGTTCTTTATATATTCCTGAGCCATTCAGAAGTGGAGGAAGTCCTAGGTATATTAGAAGAACATGCAGCATTGGAATAACATCAGTCCCAAAGAGGATAGATCTGCCTGAGGAAATGGTTGGAGCCTCAGAAACAAACAACATACTTTTTCTCCTTTTGCTTAGCAGTTCAATCTACCTCCTTTACTTACCATTTTGATGTTTTATAGTAAATATTTCTTTCAAATCCCCAAAAATGATCCTTTTCAGAAATTATTTTCTCAGAAATAATTTTTGAAGAGGTTAAGTATAGTAAGATAATAAATAAGAATGAGAGAGATGATGTATACATAAACTCTGTAAATTTGATCCCTTAACTTTTATAAGTTTTTCTTCCCTATATAGTTGAGAGATAAAAAAAATTAGTTAATTGGAATAAATAGTCACTTAAATTATCTGGCTCTCAATTTCCTTGTGGAAAAAAAAAAGAGCTTGCTCTAATTATTTCAAAGATTGTTTATAGTTCTAACACTTAGTGAAGCTTGAGAATTTCTATATTACTCAGAACATAAAGGGTCATATAAAGCAATATAATCAAACATGTTAGTTTTTTACATACAAATGTGAAAAATTCTCAGTAGCTCCAGGAAAAACAATGTTGTGTTGGCCAGTATCACAAAACTGATTATAGAGTCATGGGTGACTCATGCGTGAGAATCTCTGAACATTAATCAGAGCCAAGAAAGGATCGCTGAACATAGCAGATAGAGCTATCTGAGTTTTCCTAGTTAACAAAGCATTACACACAAAGGAATAGTACTAGAAACACAGGTAAAAGATTAAGACCCAATTAAGACTCGCTTCAATTTCTAGGTTAAAAATGACTTTTTAAAGCACATTACATTTTATTAAATATTAAAATGTATTTACATAGTACAATTCAAGATCAGTTTTTAGGAAGGCATGCTGTGCTTTGCTAAAGGGGTTACTTAATATAACATGCACAGTGCAATATACAAATAATAATCATAGAATAATAATATAGCAAAACTTCTCATCATTTCTTTTAAAGGTAATGTACATAATGAGAAAAAGGAGAAGAATAAAATGATGTTAGAAGCTTGACTACATGCTAAACCTAAAAGTAAGAATGCTAAAAAAAGAAAGAAATTTATAAGGCATTATTGTTTCCAAAAGTCAGAAAATATTGTTTTCTAGCTCTGAGTTCCAGTGTAGAACATATAGCATATATAGCAACTACAGTTCTTCCTCTATTAGCCAGGGTAACTAACTAGTTCTTTGAAGACTTTTGTACCATATGTTCTTTCTTTTTATGCCTAGCTCATGACCCTACCTCAGGCCTGGGACAAAAGAGCAGTCATCCGCCTCCAACACTCCCCATTCCACTACCAGGGGATCAGCACTTCCAACTTTTATCCTGTTCCCAAATTCAGAGCAGTTCAGTGGGTAACTAACAATACATAAGATTCTCTTTTCTCTAACATCAGCCTTCCTGGATGTTAAAAATGTAATTTTTAAAAAAGTAAACATCTTATTTGGAATAATTTCAGATTTACAGAGGAGTTGCAAAGTAGAACCATGAGTTCCCTTAACATTATTTACTCAGCTTCCCCTAATACCGACATACCAGATAACCCTAGTACATTTGTCAAAACTAAGAAATTAACAATGGTATATTATTAATGACTAAATTATAGACTATCCTAATTTCACTGATTGTGGAATCTGTCCTTTTCCTATTTCAAGATTTTGTGTAATTTTTTTTTCATTTTTAAAGTATCCAGAGCTAATTGAGTTTTATAATTCATAAGGAAACAGATGGTGAAACCATTTAAATGTGACTTATCCAGGGTCATAAGTTAATTAGTTTTAGAACAGGAATGTGAATTTCACATGCTTTTATTTAGTCATTTATTTTATCAGTCAGTAGTGGTTCTTAATGTTTTCTGAATCATGAGCCACTTTGAAAATCTAATGAGAGTATTAGAAAAGAAACATATCTCACATGTGCATATGCATGGGAAATGCTTTAGAAAACTCATAAACACAAAAACCCAAGATTTATTAAATACTTCACCATAGTCCAACCTCAAGGGTACTACATAACCCATGTTCTAACTTGGATTTCTAAATCAAATTTTTACCTGAATGATTTCTATAGTCAATCAACATTTGAAACTCACTTCTTCTACTTGGAATTTTGAGCTAAAATGTAGACCATCTAAGAAACAATTCAGAAATTGTCCTTGATACTGTGTAATTACATATGGGCCTCCAGGCCACCTTAAGTAACATTTCTTTTTAATAGAGAAGAAAATAATGTATATGGGGAGTGATTTTCTTTCTTGCTTTAAATTATGCTTAATTATTTCAGCAACTAATTTTCACTTTAAACTCTTTTAAATATTATGGACAATTTAGTTAAACTTGTCATTGTTTGTACAGATATCACTTATGGCCAATAACAGTTATTATTGATAGTTTACAGAAAATTTTATGTGAAATTAATAGATATCCCCACATCACTAGGAATTATTGACATGAGTACTAAGTAAAAATCTTTTATTTCTGAATCCTAGAACTAGGTGAGGAGGGAAACACTAGGTCTTGCCTCCAGTTGTAGGACTTCATAAGGGACCAGCAACACTCTCCTACATATTCAGTCTTGAGCCTCACTATGATGACTAATTCTATGCCAAATCATCAACTAAACGTTTGGTAGAGAAAAAACACCTAAATTGACTGACATAATCTTTCATTTCATATCTATGTATCCTTTACTGAATGCTACATATTTATATTTTTCTCATTGTTTCTTACAACCATTCTCAGCATTTTGACCTTTAGTCGTGGGCTCCCTGTAGAAGGCAAGTTTGTACCATTGTTTACTCTAAATGTAACTGCAGTGTTGTATTCTGGCATTCAAAGAGTTCACTACGATAACCTTACATGTGCTGGTAAACACAGAAAATGATTGAGGAAGAATAGTCTAAAAGTTGAAAAAAATAGGCCAGATTTATAAAAAAAAAAAACCACATTAGAAAGGCTTATGATTCCTTGTCCACTGATTACATTTCCTGGGGAAAATGCTATTTAATATGGCAGGGAGACAAAGGAAGAAAGAACAAAATAATGTCTAAATGAGTAGACTATCTCATTCAGTTTTGCTGGATGTGACTTTTATTGGCACATATAGAAGGGTAATATTAATGTTGCTGTCTACACTTTGAAAAATAGAAATATAATTCTCAAGGCAGAGATCAAGTTTTCCTTTTGGGAAAACTATACAGTCATTGTCTTTACTGATTATACTTCTTTTATAAAAGGTAGTATTTATTGTTTTGGTATTTCTAGAGAGAAAAATATATGATCAGTAACATTACAGGGCAGTAACATTCCAGCCCCCATTTTTTTTTTTATGTTCCTTAATCATCAAATCATAGGTATGAATGAGAAATTCCATTTGGAAAAAAAAAGATAAATTGCTAAGAAAGAATTTCCTGAAGTTTCTTTGGATATCTTTACCTACAGTAAGTAGCCGCTGGAAGAAGAGTAAATATTTATAACATAGTATTTCACTCTTGCACAGTAAGCGTAGGAAAAAGTAATAGAAGTGGATTTTCTAGCAAGTGTTTTTGACTATTGTTAATGACTATTAAGTTTTATATGAAAGAAAAATATATCCACGTAATTTCAGCATTTTTCAGCTATTTTAAGTATCTTTTCAATATACCAGAAAGATGCATTCCTTTGAATTGTCTATAAAGTAAATTCTGAATGCAGGCCTATATCCCCAGTAACTTATACATATTAGAAGTGCTACTGAAAAGGCTGCAGCCTCACAGATTCTGTCTCACTTGGAAGCCTCCATTGGCCACAGCTTTGCCATATGTATTCACATTTGATCCGGAGATAGAGATACCAGTGTGGTTAGAAATATGGAGGTTAGTAAACGTTTTGGAAATATACTTTCTTTTATTACCTTGAGTATGAAAAGAACTCAGAAAATCACAAGTGCAACCTGGGGGTATCTATGTCTACAGAGGTAGAAGAAGAAAGAAATCTCATTCACTATGATCCTGATTTGCTCCCTATTGCTCTCTCCACCTTTCTCTTGCATAGGAAATACTTCCAAGAAGGTAGAAATAATTTTTTTTGCCGGTTTATTTGAATTATAAATCCAGTGAGACAGTTTCCCATGTATACTCAGGCTCTACAGCAGGGCAGCTATGGATTTGAACTCTGACTTTCAAACTTATTTAGCTGGATGTTATCTTTGACTTATGTGACCTTTCAAAGTTCAAGTTTCTTCTCACTGGAGAAATGAAGAATAACAACAGTGCTTAATTCACAGCCTTTCTGGGAGGATTAAATGAGGTAATGTGAATAAATTACTTAAGGAGAATAAGTAATTCAATAAATGTTAGCTGTGTTTGCTGTAGCTACCATGAGATCTTAGAGCAAAAATATACAGTATTGATCATCTATGTCTTAATATCTCAACCAAGATTAGACTTAATTCTTTTAATTCCTAGGATAGGAATTTATGCTGTATGTTAAACTCTATCATAAAATGTGGTCTGTGGAATTTTGAGCCTGCTGCTAGTGGTCTGAAGTTACTTGTAAGTTAAGTATTGCCACTTCCTGAGTATCCTGCTTCTTTAGAGACTGCATAGGGTAGCTATGTGTCAGGGAAGGTTGTGAAGTGTAAAGATTGTGCTCACCTTCATAAACATTCCACATTTCTCAGACTGTTCTTTAACTTCCTCCTCAAGTCAAAGAGTCTACAGCTTCTTAAATACAGAAATACAATTCAGTCCTCTAACAGGCGTTTCTCTTCAGGAATCTATATATTTAATTCCAGTAAAAAAATCCTTTAAATGTCAGATATTTCATCTTGTAATAGTTCTTTTCTTCCTCAGATTTTGCTTACATAACTGATGCGTAAGTATATCAATTTATAAAGTTTCTAACACAGGAGGTAGGGTAGGATTGGGGCTATATTTGTAGGCAGGTTTTAGCCTTTAGAGTTTCTCTCATTGTAGGCATAATATTTCCTGCCCTCCGACCCCCAGCCACAAGATGTCCATATTCTAATTCGTGAAACCTGTGAATATGCTAGGTTATATGGCAAAGAAATTAGGGTTGTTAATCAGATACCTTCAAAATAAGAAAATTATCCTAGATTATCCATTGTGCTCAGTAATATCACCAAAGTCTTTAAGTAGAAGAGGGAAGAAGAGTGAGAAAAAGAGATGTGATGATGGAAGAAAAGTCAGACAGACACAGTATTCCTGGCTTTGATGAAGGTAGAGGATCATGGACTAAGGGATGGTGGTGGCTTCCTTTAGAATCGGGAAAAGACAAGAAAGCACACTATTTCCTAGGTAAGTGTGCAGTCCTGATGACATCCTGATTTTACCCAGTCAGTCAGACTTGTACCTACAGACTTGTATCCTACAGAGCTCTAAGATAATACATTTGTGTTGCTGAAGCCAATCATAAGTAATCAATCTAAGTAGAAAGTGATTATATCTATATCTATTTATCTATCCATAAATAAACATCTATCTACATATGATTAATCAGCTCTTTAAATTGGGAATTTTTCCCCAAGTAAACAGCTAGTTTTAATCATATGACTATGAGTTAGATGATCATCACTAAGAAGCAGTTGCTAATTAAAAACTTATAGAAGGAATAAACTGATCACTAGTTCATTTTGGAGTCAGAGCTCAAAATGGTTTTGGTCAAATTGCCAAACTCATTTTTTCCTAAGGACTGTCAGCTGAGGTCTGTAATACCACTCTCACTCATCATTCAACATGGCTAAAGTTATAAAACAAGAGAATCAAGTGAAGGAATAAGATGATCTTTTTCTTCATGGCAAGAACAGGATAAAGCAGTAAACAAATATCTACTATGTTCCAAGTAAGAAGAGCTGTATAAATAACACTTCAACTCCACCAAAAATCTTCTGAAATAGATGCTTATTATAAAGATGATAAAACTTGGTCCAAGGAAGTTAAGTTGCTAAATTTCGAAGATATTAACTGTGAGCCAGGATACCAACTGAGGCATTTAATTCTGAGCACTTAACCACTGCTCAATTCTGGTCCATTGTACATCCCCTCATATGAAGAGCTGTATATGTACCAATACTGGAAGTCTGTGTGGTTTTAACAGTATAAGGACCTTTCACAATAAAGGAAAAATGACATTATAAAAAATGTAGAAGTTGATCAATTGCAAAATGAGAAGAGTAAAAAATGCTTAAAAGTTAAGAAAAATTTCATATCAAAACATTAAATAGTCTTTCTATGTTTTTAGTTTGCATACAGAAAGGAAAAACAATTAACTCTGCTCAGGCAAAATGCTCAATTATTCATGCCACTCCAAAATTTGCTGAAGCCATTCTTAATATAAGCAGCTATTTCATTTTCACAGATCAGTAGTACAATGTTAAAATAATTGTTCATTATATGTGCATTATTTTGAAACAGGGCTGAGAACAAAGGTGAGTAAAAATACCATATTTAGGGCTGGAGTGGTGGGTCAGTAGTTATGGTGCTTGCCTGGCATGCATGAGGACACAAGTTCAAACCCAGCACCATGTACAGAACAAAATCTCGGAGCAACAAAAGCCACATGAAAAACTCAATAAAATTGATTCTCTCTTTCTATCTCTCTCACTGTCCCTCTTTCTTAAAAAAAATACCATATTTATTAAGGAAAAGTGAAAACATTAAACATGGAAGACTCAAGACTCTATAAAGATTTATTTTGTGGAGAAATAAAACTAAGAATAAAATGCTCTAGGTGAAGAGGAAATAAATAGTCCTTGGGCATTACTTCATGCAACAAGATGACTCACACAAATAACATCTAAAGAAATGAGGACTCTCATCAAAGTCATGGTCCTGATTTTAAAGATTTTACTCCCTGTGTCTACAATGAAGTTAAGAGAAACAATATCTGATCACTTTAAATTTAGTAACCTTTAATAAATGCAATTATTATAACATAAGAAATACAAATTACTCTAACTTACACAATGACAGGTAAATAATATTCTTAGGAACATACTCTCTAAGAATTAAAAAGTAGAAAATAAACCTAAGTGTTAATCAATGGAGGAATAAATTGACAAAAATTTTTAAAAAGAAGTCACACATTGGAATGCCATATAGTAATAAATGATGAGTTAGAGTTGTATGTTTTGTCATGGACAGATCTTAAAAGTATGAATTTTTTAAAGGAATCCAACATTAGAGAAAGAGTCATATACTAAAATACCAGTTATGCAAATTTAAAAGCTAAATTTCTATTGTTTATGCATACATATAAAGGGAATATACAAAACACTTGATTTTAAAACACATCAAATTTTTCCAAAGGAAATGTTTTATTCATTTCTATTAAAAAACAGCTGAAGCAAATATAGTAATAAACCAGCAATGAGATCATGGATATTATGTTATCTTTTAATATTCAGTACTCCATGTTTGTTATAAGTATTTTTTTAATCAGCTGTTTGAATATTTCTGGTAAAGCATATTTGGAATCAACTGTTCAGAAAATTATTTAAATTTATCAAAATATCAAATTAGTCCATTCTCTAAAAGTCTATCATAGTTTTACTAAAAATAAATCGTATGTTTAAAAACCTCTGTGAAGATTTCAAGATAAGAAGGCAATATTGGACATTCTATAAGAGTTCATTCAAAGATGAAAACTGAAAATTTCGTGTTCTCATGAACTTAATAATCAGTTTTACTTCACGAATTCTAATTTTCTCTAAGAGAGGACAAATTTTCCTCTTTACAGAGTATCTCCCTATAAATTCATTGCTGGCATTTCACTTTGGGAATCCAAGGAAAGGAGAAGTATACTCTGTATTTGCTGGTTTATAAACTGCCTGTGTAGCATGGAATAACGGGATTGCAAATGGCTAAAGGGTATAGATGAGGGTGGAAGAAAACAAGAGTAAGTATTTAGGTACAAACAGAGCCACCACTACAGAGTAGTCACTCTGAGATCACAGACTTTGACTGTCTGGACACTTAATGAGAGCTCAGTTGCATTTTTCCCTTTACAGCACTCCATATTAAAATGAATATCAAATGTCACTGAGGACAACCACTGTCCTGAAGCATGGAAGACCAGTAGAAATAGAAGATGGCTGGGACTGTAGTAACCGGTAATCAACTAGGCACTCCATCATTGCAACATGGATACGAAAACCTGCTCTCAGCTGTTGGGTTGCTTCTCTACCCTAATCCAGCCTAACACCTGCAAGTATTCTCCTTTCTACAGTATTGGTGAGATTCTAATGAAATGATTCAGTTAGGAGAGCCTTAACTTCAATTAGTGCATTAATCTACTGATAGAGATTAACTGGGTGATAACTAGGCAGGTAGGGTTTGGCTGGTAGAGGTGGGTCATTGAGGGTGTGTCCTTGGGGGTTTATATTTTGCCCCTGGTAAGGAATGTGTGCTCTCTCTCTCTTCTGATTGTCATGTCCTGAGCTGCTTTTCTCCTCCACATTCTTCCACCATGATGTTATGCCTCTTCTTGGGCCAAGAGCAATGAAGCTAGCCGTCTATGGAATGAGGCCTCTGAAACCTTGAGCACCAAATAAACTCTTCCTCCTCTGAAATTGTTCTTGTTAGATCTCTTGGCCATAGTGGTGAAAAAACTGACAAAAAAGATAGAAACCCCTTCATCTGGTTCACTCTGACCTGCTGGTCTGGCTTCAGTCTATCATTCCACCTTTTTTTTTTTTTAACTCAACTCTGCTCTTGCTCTGATACTTTAATTCAGCATTTCTTTATTATTTGTTTGTTATAGTGGACTTTTTTGCTCAGGTACACCTACTAGCTAGTATTTGATCTCCTCCACTAGGGCAAAGCTCATGTCTATGCTGTGCTTCATTATAATGTTAGTATTTTATACAATATTTGGACTATAGTAGATGATCAGCAAATATTTGCTAAAGAAGGGAAGGTTGGAGGGGCATAGGGAAGAGAGGAAAAAGGTTATTTTTGAGGATAGACTGAATATTAAAATATTGTATAAAGTATTATTAGGAATTTCATGATTTGGGGCCAGAGTTAATCTTTTAGAAACTACCCACTTGACAGTGAAATGTGTCTATCTATGACTCTATTTGATTATTTTGGCAGGGGTTGGGACAATAACAGAACAAAATGCTCCCATGTTTGGAGTTGTTGAAATCATTTAATCCTTCAGAGCTCACTGACCAATACACAGCATCACAAACTCAATTAACATGAAACAATATTATGAGAACTCAGAATCAGCATCAAAGACCTGTGCCTTGTGGGGCTTGGAGGGGTCCCTTTACGAGTCACATATAAACAAAGGCAGCAAGAATTATGAAATCTAAGTTCAGAACACAAACTCCTTACACTGTTGGCCCATTACACCTCATTTGTTCTAAAAAGTGATATTTCCGTAGAAGATATAAATCCACGCTAAGTTATCCAAATATGGAAAATAAGGAGTAACACCATTATGGGAAATCCTGTGATCATAAGGGGATACAGATGCAATCGTCGATTTTCAGTAAGTTTCCTTGCCCCATGATTTAGAGCACCAAGGGCCATGATCACTGATCTCTAGAGAAACTTTTCCTACATTCAATGTCATATGTCAGTTATTGTCAGATACCCAGAATTCCTGCAGAAAAATTAGAAGAAGTTTAAAAGAAGCAAAATGCTCTTACAGACATCCTGAAAATGGCAGGTAGTTCTTACATAGTGAGGATGGATTTCTTGGGACCCTGATCTGGAAGTTGCCTGTCAGGTCTGCCAAATCGCTTGGGCGTCCTGCATTGGTAAGCAGTGATGTGAAGGTATTCACTACTTTAAATTCCCTGTGTCAGGGTGAGGTATCAAAAACTTCAAAAAAGAAATAAACCCACATTTTTATTTATTATCTTCATAAGCAAATTTTGATATTTTATTTTCGAATTTTCTGGGTTTTTTGTAAGCAGGTCAATAAAAAAATCAACAGTCACTATTTCACTTAACAGTTTTTAAACATGATTTCTAAATCATCAGAAACATAGCTCTAATTAAATAGCTTGCATACCAATGTCTGGCATACCCAAAGTCTGAGGCAAGGTAAGGAATGTTTTTTCCTACTTATTTTAAATGTCTACAATATTAAACATTTATTCATTAATTCAATAAACATTTGTAGTATATTGCTATGTCATGTACATGTACAAATATGTAACAATGAATCTCATTAGTATTCCTAATTCTTATGTATCAATAAAACATGCAAAAACAAACAAATAAATAATCGTAGAGTGCTTGTTAGGTACTCAACATTTTTTCTAAATCCTGGTGATATAATGATCATCCAAACCAGACATGATTTCTGCCTGTATGGAGATTAAATCTAGTGGGGGGAGATGACATCTACCAGGCATAAAATAAGGATGAGTTCAGAAGGCAAAACTGGGTAGCACTGTCGAAGATGACCTTTAAGATAAATAGAGTTTAAGCTTTACTGTGTGCTTAGTATATATCTTACTTTACAGTTGTTATTTATATTCATTATTCAAAATAATGAGAACAAATGGAATACCTTTTCTATCTTATCCCTTTGATTTTTGTAAATGATGAGGAACATTTTGAAAACTTCGGGATTTACAAAAGTGTAATGTGGACAATTCATGTTTACTGTCTTGTATTTTAAACTGGTACATTGCAGAAGGGTAGAGCCTGTGGGAAATGACAAATCTATATTTACCTCTCAGTCAAGTCAGATTTTCCACGCACTCTCTTAGAGTGCAAATAAAATATGTGTCAAATGATTATCTTTTAGAATGGGAAGATCTACACAAAGATCTTGCAGAATGACAAGATTATGAAAAAGAACAGGTTTTCACAAATGGCAGGATATCAGCTCAAGTCAACACCAAGAGCGTGAGGGAGGAAAGCAGAGAACACTTACTGGTAGGTTGTTGGACTGACATTGATGCGCCTAGGGTGACTTCCAGATTCGAATTTGCTTGCCAGAGTGACATTGTTTCCAAACAGACAATATCGAGGCATCCTCACACCAACAACACCAGCCAGCACAGAGCCCGAGTGAATGCCTATCCTCATCTAGAAGAAGGAAAAGGAAAAGGATGAAAAAGGATTAAGATGTATTGGTTTCCAGTGGTATGCAATTATTTTAATTAGTGGAACTGCCATTTATTGAATAATTAAACTAGGAGCTCCTCCAACACGGAAACTGAGCCTTGGTAATTTATGTGAGCATAATATCTGGACCATTAAGTGTTTGATGACCATAAATTTTGTGAAATAAATGAGTTAATGGATCAATTATATGAAAAACCCTCTGCATACTTTGTAGCATAAATCTGTTTATGTTACAGGTTAAATGAGGTTTCATTTGTATATAATATGCTCTCATATACAAAAAATATATTTTCTCCATATTTTCCCTCCAGTTACTTTCACATAAAGCCCTACTGTTTCCCTTCACAGCATTAAACATGATTGTAAATTAAATATTTATATTTCTGTTTAAGTGTTTATACTTTGTTTAAATGTTGGATTTCCCATAAGAGAAGGGGGTATATATAAATATATATATACACATATTTCTTTTCTTACTCCTGAATGTTCAGTACCTAGAATAATACCTAACACCAAGTAGGCACTCAACAGCCAGTGATGAATTTTTAATAAATTGCCTGAATTCTAAACACATTATTAAAATGGAGTTACAGAGAATTCTACCCTTGTGTCAGTCAAGGCATTGAATGAAATGGGGAAGAGTAAATCAAACACTGTATTTATTCTCTGAGAATCTGACAAAGATTATTAGTCTGGTATACATGTTGAAGGAGTTCTGAATATACTGTTAATTAGCTTTCAATCAGGATCATAGTAATCAAGATACACTGACATAGTTTACACCCTAAGTGAATGAAGGATGACCCTGGAGGGAAGGGGGATATCTGATACTTAAATGCCCACCAGGCAGGCAGACTGTTGCCCCTTCAATACCATGCCTGCCCTGCCACTTGTGTAAAAATTTTAAAAGTCCTTGTAGATCAAGTCTTCTTATGGGACTGGAAATTTCTACACATATCAACCCATCTATTGATCTGTTGAAATGAATGTGATCTAGCTGCAGCTCTCAAGAATCTCACCTACATTTTAAAATCTGACTATAAGGCATGTTTGGAAATTTAATAGGGTAGGAAGAGTCAAGATACCCTACAGAAAGAGGAAGGAAGAACATTTGTCTTAGCAGATATCAATTCCTATTATAAATATATCTAATTAGTGCATTAATATCATTGTATAGAAAAAGAGACAATAGAATAGATAGCCCAGAAAGGAATCTGTGCATAAAGAGATGTTAGATATATGAAATTTGTAAGTTAACATTTCAAATTGGTGAGAAATAATGCTTTTCTCTTAGACTGCTCTGGATCAATTCTGTCTTCATGTGGAAAAATATTCCAAATAAATTAAAGAGCTTAATGTAAAAGGCACAACTTAAACAGCCTAGAATATAATTATGTTAATTAAGGAAAGGTCAATCAGTGGTATCAGTAAATCACAAAATGCAAACATTTGAAAAAAATCATACATTTTAATTGTCTCTCAGCATCAGTTTCCAGGGGGTGGTCTACATTGTCAGCGAGCTCTGTTCCTCTAATTCAGGGACCAGGCCCTTTATATTTTATTCCTCCTCCATGTCTTAGCACATGTGAAAGTTTCAACTATCACATGTAGGAAGATAGATAACAAAAGTCCAAGTTGAGCATTGTGACAACGCATCTCAGGTGCATTTCAATTCTTTGTGAAGGTTTATATTGCCTCCTGGTATTATTTTCCTTCTACCTGGGGACTTCTGTAGCATTTATTATGCTGTTGGTCCTCTGAAAATGAATTCGTTTAGCTTTTACATATTTTAAAAAGTTTTATTTTGCCTTTTCATTTGAAAGATACTTTCACTGGGAATAGAATTCCAGTTTGGTGGGTTTTCTTGTCCCTTTCAATAAAGATATTGCTCCTCTGATTCTTCTCTTGAATTTCTGATTAGAAATCTCCTTTCATATTTATCTTAATTTGTCTACATGTACATATATTTTATCTTCTGGTTGATTTTAAGTGTTTCTTTTCTTGCTAGTTTTAAATAATCTGGTTATAATTTCTCAGTATTATTTTCTTTGTAATTCTAGTGATTTGGATTAGTTGTGGTCTTAGATCTATATGTTTATATTTTTCATTAAATTTAGAAATTTTCCAGACAGTTTTTTTCCTGTCCACTTCTCCCTCTCAGAGACTCTCATTACATGTATATTAGGATGCTTGAATTTTTTCCAAAGGTCATTGATGATATGTTCATTTGCAATTATTATCTCTATGTTTACTTTGGATTTCTATTGCTCTGTCTTCATGTTAGCTAATCTTTTATTTTGCAACATCTAATCCCCTAGTAATCACACTCAGCATGTTTTTCATTTCAGGTAACGTGGGGCTGGAGCAGTGGCTCAGCTGTTGTGGTGCCTGCCTGGCATGCACAAGTACGTGAGTTCAAATCTGAGCACCACATACAAAATGAAGTGTCTGAGCAATGAAAGCCACATGAAAAACTAAATAAAATTGATTCTGTATATCTCTCTTTTACTATCCTACTCTCTTAAAAAAATAATTTCAGGTACTGTAAATTTCCCCTTTAGAAATTAAAATTGAGATGTTACTTTATCTTTCAGATATCATATTAACCTTCCAGCACACAGAGGACAGTTAAAGTAACTGTTTTAAGGCTCTTAAGAGTCTGCTAATTTTAACATCTGTTTTAATTCTGTATCTATCAGTTTTGATAGATTGATTTTTATCCTCATTATGAGTCATATTTTTCAGCTTTCTTCATGCCTAGTAATTTTTGATTGGATGCCAGATATCATGAGTTTGACCTTGTTGAGTGCTGGATATTTTTATATTCTCATAAATATTCTTGAGCCTTGTTCTGGAATGCAGTTAAGTTACTTAGAAACAGTTTGTTCCTTTGACTGCTTTTAAGATTTGTTAGGCAAGTCCAGAGCAGTGTTTCATGAAAGGATAATTACCCGCCATTACTAAGGCAAAACCCTGAGTACTCTCCCCAATGTGGGAGATTTACGAGCTTTTCCAGTTGGTCTGATAAAGACAGGCTGTATTCTCTCCCCATGCCCCCCACTCTCCCTCCCCCTGCCACAGACACAGTAAGTCCTGTGTGAGAACTGCCTTCTTTTTTCTTTGATCATTTGGATATTCTCTTCCCCTTCATCCAGGGCTTAGGTAGCTTCCTCTCAGTAATTCACTAATCAGTACTCTGCTGAATATATGAGGAGGTCCCTGAAAGGTCACAGATGGCCTTTGTTCAACTCTTGTGGTCTCTATGTGACCTCTGGCCTTCTTGGGTTCTCCAAATGCTAAGCTTCATGTATTCCACTCTAGAAATATGTTGGGTGCCTTCTGGTTTCTCCAAGCCTGAACTACAGCCTGGAGGTTTTTCAAGGGGAAAGCTAGGGCAATTATAATACTCATTGTATGCGTTTCCTAACCTTCTACAATCACTATCTTCCATTATCTAGTATCCACTGTCATAGAATCTGTTCTTTTGTATATTTTTTCAGATCTTTTAATTGCATAACGTGAAAGTTTGAATCCAGTCCCTGTACTTCATATTGCCTACAAGCAGAAGTGAGATTATTTTTTTGTTAAGAAAGTAAACTATCTGAAAAATGTAGGCCTACTTCTGATGAGAGATTACTTACTTGTATTTAAAGGCAAAACTGTTAAATGACAGTATACCTCTTAAATAAGTATACAGCACCATTTTCTAAAATTAACAACATTCTCTGTCTTATACTTCTTAAGCTTTAAGATTACTTCCAAAAAAGCTTATTTGTATTGTTGTTTTATGTAATATAGATTTGCTTAAACAATACCCAGATCTCAAATGCTAGGACTGCTGTGATCCTTTTATGCAGGAGAGAGCAGGAGTGAATCTCACATGGACAGATTTCATAGCATCTTCATTCTGTGCTTTCTGTTTGAAACACTCTATGCCCCACACAACTATGTAGAAGACTTATATAGTTCTACCTATGCCCCCTTTCAAAAGACTTGAAGCTTTAAAAAAATATCAGAATAAGAATTATAACCTGAAAATGGTGATTATAAAAACCCTAATATTCTTGAGGGAAGGGTGGAGGGAGGAATTTCCATTTAAAAACATCCCTTAGGAAGCCTTATTAAAAGTGCACAGTAGTATCAACCACCCCCAAAAGAGCCAGAGTCGTTGTTGCCATGCTCACCCTATAACGGAAAAGGACTCAGAAAATAATTTAGTCTGGGAAGTAAGAAGACACTATGGGAAAGTCACAAGCTGAATCATCAGACTCCATTTTCTTTTGCATTTTTTAACTGAGATTTCCCAGGAATTGTGGCCTATATAAGGAAATTGTTGATTACCCTATTCAGAATGTGCCAAGAGCATCTAGCAGTTAGGCAAAATAGAGCATACATTAATCTGTCAATGAGGGGTTTAGATTCATTTTAGCAATTTTAACTTTATTTAAATGGGTTAACCAAACAGAAACCTTTTCATCCACCTGGCCGGTATGCCTTAGCTAAAGAAGATTACTTTACACTAAAAGTGTGACTCTCAACTGGGCCCATTTGTGCCCATTAATGGACATTTGGCAATGTCTGGAGACATTTTTGGTTTTTGTAACAGGAAGGGAGAGCTGCTACTGGCATCTATTTGGTAGAACTAAATATTTCCAGGATAGTATCCTGTTCCCAATAAAGAATATTCCAGCCCAAAACACTGATAATGCCAAGACTGAGAAACCCTGCATTAAATGCATCTCTAGCTATACAAATACTTAGCAAATCAGTATAACCAAAGATATAAATGTTTTAATCAGATTAAAATCTTGAATAAGCTTAGTACTTTACTTTTAATACAAAGTTCATGAAGGAAATGTTGTGCTAGCAATTCACTGAAAGATAATAATTTAAGGATACATCCAAGGTGAGTATATACCAATCTCCTATGTTCAATGAGTAATATAATGCAAAACTCTGAGAAATCAAACTCTTCAATTACTAAAATATTCAGTAATTTCCAGTATTCTTATTATTTATCAGCCGGAGTTTTTAAACTTTTCTATTTTTTAAAAAATAGATGCTGGAGGGGCTGTGGAGAAATAGGCACACTAACACACTGTTAGTGGAGCTGCAGACTGGTACAGCCCCTCTGGAAAGCAGTATGGAGAATTCTTAAAAAACTAGGGATGACTCCACCATATGACCCTGCTATTCCACTCCTGGGTGTCTTTCCAGGGGACTTAGAATCAGCACATTACAGTGACACAGCAATATCGATGTTCATAGCAGCACAATTTACTATTGCTAGGCTATGGAAACAACCCCGGTGTCCCTCACTGGAAGAATGGATCCAAAAAATGTGGTACATTTATACCATGGAATATTACACAGCAATTAGAAACAATGACATTGCAGCCTTCGAGGGTAAATGGATGGTTATGGAAGAGATCATGATGAGTAAAATCAGCTTAACCCAGAGATCTAAGGGTCGATTGTCTCTACTCATCTGTGGAGGTGGGGACTAGACCCTGGACAATGAGAAAGTTGGTCTAGAAACATGAGTTAAATTCAGATAAGATGTAATGC
>PVKS010010071.1:0-61487 GCA_004027875.1 Aplodontia rufa | reverse complement strand
TCTTTTTTTTTTTTTAAAGAGAGAGGGACAGTGAGAGAAAGAGAGACGGATAGAATCAATTTTTTCTGAGTTTTTCACGTGGCTTTCATTGCTCAGACACTTAAGGAGGAGTGAAGAAATATCACAGTGTGAAGAGAGAAAGGGGTATTTATAACAGACACAATGTCAGAAAAGCAAGCAAATGAAGAAGGAGGAGGAGGAGGAGGAGGAGGAGGAGGAGGAGGAGAAGATGAAGAAGAAAGAAGAAGAAACAACCAAGCAACTGAAATTAAGGACAGTGCATCCCACAAGATAATGGAAAGGGAAGTATGAAGTATCTGTGAGCAGCTTGGGGGGTGGAGATGAGGAATATTTAATAATTATTTACAGAAAGATTTGTATGCTTCTTTGCCCACATATCCACGATGAAATTTCCCATTTTAATCTACTTTAAAATGAGAAAGTAAGGCCAGTGCCTCCTAATACTGCACAAAGCAGATAACACAGGCCACGATGGAGCACAAGGACACTGAGTTAAGGCACCACAGAAACAGATGGCACAAAAGCGAGAGAGCTGCCTCTTTCCACACAGAGGCTTTAAGACTCCGCACTCGGAAACATTGAGAAAGGGCAGCAGCAGTCACACCCTGAAGGAGGCTCCTGCCAGCACCTCTTCCCAGCCCCACGCCCTGACAGAGGCAGCCACGGTGGAAGCATTTACACCTTAGAAACTGGCAAACGCCCCAACTCAGAGCTGGCTTCCCCTCCGAGAAAGGCAGTTTACCATGGGACACAGGCCAGATTAAGAGTAAGCTCAACAATACCTAAAACCTAGGCCCAGCCCGGTAAAGTGGGAGCCCAGAGCAGGCAAGTGAAGGGCAGAACACGTGGAACCCAAGGAAGAGGGGCCACAAGGGGGAACAGTGACAGTTCTTCAAGCTGCATCTGCTGACAACCGCACTGATTTCCTGATCATCCTGTGTACAGGAAGGTGCATGCACCTGAAGTAGAACCCACACCCTATCCAGTCTTCTCAGTGCTAATTCATTATTAATTGCATGGAGGGACTCTGTCTACAGTCTTCAACTCAGTGAAAATTTCTCAGTGGAGTGCGGGCTGTTTCTCCCACATAGATTCAGAATACATCAAAAGTAGATGTTTCTGGGGCTGGAGCAGTGGCTCGGTGGTTATAATGCTTGCCTGGCATACGCAAGTTCAAACCTCAGCACAACATACACAGTGAAGTCTAGGAGCAATGAACGCCACATGAAAAACTAAATAAAATTGATTCTCTCCCCCTCTTCTCTGTCCCTCTCTTTAAAAAAAAAAAAAAAAAAGAGTAGATGTTTCTGGCTGGGAGGGGTGGTACACTCCTGAAATTGCAGCTATTGGAAGCACAAGTCAGGAGGATCCCAAGTGCAAGGCCAGCATGCATAACTTAGAAAGACTGTTTCAAAATGAAAAATAAAAACAAAAAATAGGGGCTGGTGGGGCTGGTGCAGTGGCTCATGCCAGCAGTGGCCTGCATTCACGAGGACCCAGGTTCAAATCCCAGCACTACATAAAAACTAAGTATTGGAAAAACAAAAACCAGATGAAATAAATAAATAAATAAAATTAATTTTACAAGAACTTGGCCAGGCCCAGTGGTGCATATCTGTAATCCCAGCAACTGGGGAGGCTAAGACAGGAGGAGCTCAAGTTCAAAGCAAGCCTCAGCAATTTAGTGAGGCCCTAAGTAATTCAGCAAGACCCTGTCTCAAAATAAAATACATATATATGGGGGGGGGCTGAGGATGAAGAGGCTCAGTGGTTAAGAAGCCCGGGGTTCAGTCTCTTATACATACACACATACATATGTATACACAAACAGGCTGGAGTCATAGCTCAGTGGAAAAGTACTTGCTTAGCATGTGTGAAGCCCTGGGCTCCACGCCCAAACCTGAGAAGGTTGTGGGGTGGGAGGTGCTTCTGGATCTCCCTACCAGACTTTCAAGTACTCTTCATCTCACCAGTCCGATGAGACCCACTTTGTACATTCTTGCCAACTGCAGAGGATCAGAATCTTTGCTCTTCTACATGCAGAGGGTAAGCGGAGACAACAAAGACCAGTTATCTATGAATTCAAAGTCATCCTACTCTGAGAGCCCCCTCCTACCATCAAGCCCCCTTTTTAAATAAATATGGAAAGAAAAGCCTGCTACTTGGAATCCATGGTGATTAAAGCCTGGAGAACACCCACCCACACAGCAGGGCACCCAGAGAGCCATGCAACAGCTTGTGCGTGCGGGAGGTCTGCTTCTGGGCACAGACCTTGTTTTCTTGTGTGGGGCTTGAGCTTGTCCTGTGGCTTTTAAACACTGCTCTGGTTATGTAGAACATACTTGCCAAAGGAGCTGTGGCTGTATCTTTGTGATAAACCATTACAAGCAGAGTAAATATTCTGGTGGAAACAAACAAATGTGGTCAAATTCCTGAAAGTCCTCTCTGCTTTGTATTTCTGTTAAATAAAGCACAGAGCTAAGTTAGCAAGCGGTTGTGGGCAGATACTCAAAGGAGTCAACCGCTCCGCTTTTCTTACTGGAACATGGAGACAGCACTAACAGATTTATTCCTTGCAACTGAAAAGCCACACACAGGTCTTTTTGTATAAGAGACTTTTTTTTTTTTTTTTTTTGATACTGGAGATTGAACCCAGAGGCACTTAACCACTGAGCCTTTTTTATTTTTCATTTTGAGACAGGATCTCACTGTTGCTCAGGACCTCACTAAGTTGCTGAGGCTGGCTTTGAACTTATGATCCTCCTGCCTCAGCCTCCTGAACCACTGGGATTATAGGTAAGGGGCATTTTTTTTTTTTTAAGAAAGAGTCAATTTTTATTTATTTATTTATTTTTTTGTTTGTTTGTTTTTTCCAATACTTAGTTGGGTAGGTGGTGCTGGGGTTTGAAACAGGGTCCTCGTACATGCCAGGCAAGCGCTGTACCATTGAGCCACCTCTCCAGCGCCTCCTAAGAGGCTTTTTTGAAGGAGAATCAAAGGTAGACCGTGTCCCTGGGCCTGAGGGCACAGAGAACACTTACATCGTTCGCTTTTCTCCCTCCGTTTTCTGCTTCTGATTCGTAGCAGGGACCCCTTCATTTTGAATGCACACTTTTCTGCTCTTTTGACTGGGGAATTACTAATTTGATTAGAATCGCTAGAGATAAACCTTTGAGAACCAGAACGACACTGAGGTAACAGAACCACCTTTGACGGTCACTTCTAATTGTATATTTTTAACAACCACTTAAGCCTATAGATTAGAATAAACCAAGGACCTGATAGATATCCAAATTCCATCCAAATAAAGCAAAAGCAGAGATTTGCCCATGTAATAAAGCCATCTGGTTTCACAAAAGCAAAAATCCCCGGAGGGGAAGCAGTCCTTAGTTCTCACTGAAATCAGCCAGGGTAATCGTAATACAGAAAAAGCATGGTTTTACCACTTCCAAAAGTAACCATTTAAGCCAAGACATCTTTTCCTACAAAACAGGAGACTAGAGCTTAAACAGACACTGTCTATAACATACTTAACACAGTGCCCAGCAGAGAGCAGGTTCTCCACGAGAGTCACTGAAATTCCTCCCCATTTTTTTCCTATTTCTCAGCTTTAATGTGTGATTTAAACCTCTGTGAAGGGGATCCACAAATCTATATTCTTTATCATGGTGATTTTTCAAACAAGGGATTGAGGAACCAGTTGAGCCATAAGTAGCAATTTTTAAAAAATGAAAGATTAGAAAAGTGCATTTTGCATTATTTGTATAGTTTCATAAAAGTACGGTCGGTTCTATATTGGGTCATATATGTGTACAGGCTTGCCAGGCACAGTAGGACCTCAGCGTCCTGGGCTGGTTCCAGGAACACCCCTGCCCCGACCATGCACCAAACCCCACAGGCGCACAAGTCCCTTATGTTATTAAAATGGTGTCATTTTGCATAGAGCTTAGACACATTTCCCACATACTGCATCTCCAGAGTACTTACAATCCAATACAATGAAATCCTATGTAAATAACTGCTATACTGTATTGTTCAGGAAATGATGAAAAGGGAAAAATATCTGCATGTATTCAGTACAGACACAATTTTTAAAAACCATTTTTTCAATCCAGGGTTGGTTGACTCTGTGGATGCGGAACCCACAGAGAGCACCAAGTGGAAAATCTATTTCTTTTTCTGGGTTACAGATACTTTATTAAAACACAGTAGCTGGGGGCTGGAGCAGTGGCTCAGCAGTTATAGTGCTTGCCCAGCATGCACAAGTACACGGGTTCAGCCCCCAGCACCCATGTACACAACTAAGTATCAGAGCAATGAAAGCCATGTGAAAAACTCAGTAAAAATTTGTTATCTCTATCTGTCTGTCTCTGTCTCTCTCTCTCACTGTCCTTCTCTCTTAAAACATACACACACACACACAGTAGCTTACATGCAGTTGGGGCTCTGCTCGTTTGCTTCTATCACAAAGGTCTTCTTGCAGCTTCTAATGAGGAGCCGAGCCTGTTCCTGCCACAGGACCTCTGCATTCACTCTTCACTCTGCCTGAGAGGCAGTTTCCATGGGTGTCTACGTGGCTTGTGCACTTCGAAAAGTCTACTCAGATGTCACCTCCTCAGAAAGGTCTCCCATGAAAATCCTATCCAAAATATCCTCCAATCCATGTCTTTCCCCTCACCTTTATTATATGAGTGATACATGTTATTTATTATAGCTCCTCCCCACACACATCAGAATTCTTGAGGGCATGAAGTTTGTCTTAATAATCACTGTGTCCACCTCATCTGGGACAGGGTTTCTTAGCAGCAGTACTAGTGGCAGTCTGGGCAAGAGAATTCTTAGCGGTGGAGGTTGTCCTTGTATTAGATGGTTAGCAGCACCCCTGTCCTCAATGCAGCAGGTGCCAGTAGCATCCCAACTCCCAGTCATGACAATCAAAAATGTCTTCAGATGTCACTGAATGTCCTGCAGAGGACTAACTCCACCCTAGTGGAGAAACAGACTTAGTCAGATGCCTGGAACATTATGTACAGAATGAACAACGCTGCTCTATAAGAGAAGCACAAGACACAGCAAGGCAGGGGAATTCCCTGGGGTATAAAAGACAGTGGCCGCACACACGCAAGTTTTCGCACCGTTCAGTTCTGCACTCGGATGATTCTGGAAACAGAAGAAACAACCCAGAGAGACATTTGCATGGGACTCTCTTGGAGAAGAGCTTCCCCCAAAGGAACAGGAACCCAGCAGATTCCACGGCCACATTCCACAGGAAAGGAATCGAGTATGACAAGGTACTGTCCTTCAGAACACCTTTCAGCGCCCCCCAAACAGCAGCTAGAAGCCAAAGTCAGCTTCTTTTTTTGCTTTGCATACAGCCAGTCATCTCTCTGTACCCTGGGCCGTTGGCTCCGGGACCTCTGCAGATAACAAAACTGCAGATGCTTGAGTCCCTTACAAAAAACGGCTTAGTGTTTGCACATAACCTATGAATATCCTTCCATATACTTTAAATCATCTCCAAATTACTTATAACCCCAATACAAAGTAAATGCTATGTAAGTAGGAGATAACCAGAAAAAGAAAACCCTGAATGTGAGAAGTACAACACAGTTTTTAAAAACACTGAATCCCTGGCCGTGGAGCCCACACACACAGAGGGTTGACTGCATCTCCTGTAAGAGAGCACATGCCACAGTGGGGCTGGACTTGGAGCAAAGGAAAAGACGTGCGGGGGCAGCTGCTGGCAGCCCGGGCCTCTGGCGGGACTGCCCAGGACTCAAGCCAAAAAGCAGCAAATTGCTGGACACCAGGTGGTGGCCAAACCACTGTTACATGAGGAAGACCTGCAGCTTCCTCCTCTCTCCTGACCAGTGACCTGAGAGGGAGGGATTGATTGACTGATTGATTGATTGAAAGAGAGATGGACAGTGAGACTTAGAGAGAAAGAGAGAACCAATTTTATTTAGTTTTTCATGTGGCCTTCACTGACACTTCATTGTGTACGTGGTGCTAGGGTTCAAACCCACAGTCTTGCATGTGCCAGGCAAACACAGAAACTGCTGAGCCACCACTCCAGTCCCCTGAGAGGGATTTAAAGTGAAGAGGAGCTGGAGGAGGAAATGTGCTTTACTATTCTGCCATTCAACTCTACCTTCTGGCTTTTAGCCTGGGAAAGTTATTATGTAAACAAAATGTACAATTATCCCAACAGTTTAAGATTCAGCCCCTTCTTCCTTCAAATTTCTAACCCAAAGTTAGAAGGAAATGAACTGATGCACATTTAACCAATTTCTTCTGCATCTGCACTGATGAACGCACCCTGTGGCTTGAGATGGGAGCAAGTTAAAAAAATCTAGAAAATGAGGATGCAGAGACCTGGACAGCAGCTCCGCAAAACCGTGACCCTTGAAACTTTAATGTGAACAAGATTTAGCAGTGATCGAAAGTGACATGATTATATCGGAGACAGCAAACTGACACTCTTGAACTGCAGTTTACTTATAGAAAGGAGAATTGATTACTGACGTGAAGACCCACCCAGGGCTATTTGATCTTAAGAATGTGCTTGCTCATGTAGATTACACACAAGACTGGAGATGCTATTTAAAACTGTTTTCTACTTCTGTGTTCTTTTCATATTAGATGATACAGAATTACAGTTGAGGGGGAAACATTATCAAACATTCTACTTCTGTGTTCTGACAATTATCAGGAAACAGAACAATTCTGGGAGATTAAAACTGCCACGGGACTAAGAACCATGTCTAACCCAAATGATTGTTTTCAATTTTCAAAAACTTAATCGAAGAGCCTTGGTTTTCCCAGCTGGCACAAATAGCATCAGATACGCGCAGTTTGCTTTTTATTCTGTTGCATATTCTCTAAACTAACAAAGGAAGTTTTCCTGCCATCCTCCACCATCATGAATCTGTGCCAAAAAAGACATCACATGAATTTTCATTATTGTGGGAAATACCATGCACCAGGCTAATTTAATTATCAGTTGAAATCAATCGAACTGCTTTAACTTTTATGACCCACTACACTTTTAATTATGCTGAAGTTAATTTGCTATCTGTTATCTCAAAGAACAAAGGTCTTCTGCAGATAGTTAAAATGCAATTAAACTAAACTGATCAGAATTAACATCTGCTATAGGTAAATCCACTCAGAGATGACCAGCATCAGAGGGGACCAGCACTGGAGGTCTCAAGATTGTTGAACTAAAGATATTTGAAGAGAATCATAGATTTTCAAACTTGGAAACAACTTTGAGGTTACATAGGCAACACTATTATAGGAAGATCTACAGATGTTAGTTTTAGGCATTTGTATAACTCAGGTTTAGAGAAGAAGCATATAATGGGATCATGACTTTTTTTTTTTTTTTTACTCCTAGAATATCAGAAAAAAGAAAAAGAAAAAGAAATTCTATTAAGTGAATTTTCATTTCCCCTATCACTACAGGAACCTTTTCTCTTACAGAGGCCAGGCTGGATGCTCCACCGCAGCAAGTCATGACACTTCTGGAAGTGGCTAGAGATGGTGGGATTCGCGCTTAGAGGGAGGGCAGCCAGCAGTAAAGGAAACTGGTAACACAGCTGATTTATGGAATTGGCTAGCACTCAGGGCACTGAGGGACAGAAACACGCAGAGAAGATCTGAAGATAAAAAGAAAACAGAAGTGACATTATTGGGCTATATACTCAGTCCAAGGTATAGCTTGGATTCTGGAAGATGCTTTCTTAGTTCAGTTTGAAAAACTGGGAAGAAGAGTTGGTGGCAGTTGTCATGAACAAGGTTATCATCTGTATGTATGAGAAGTCCCTCTGCAGTGAAGCAATGTTTAGAGGTGAAACAACTGGACTACGAGAGCTGTGCCTCAATCAGTGGATTAATCCATTTGAGGGATGAATTAATAATTCTAATGGATTACTGGGTGGTAACTGTAGGCAGGGGGCACATGGTTGGGGACAGCGATCAGTGCAGACGTGCCCTTAGGCCTCCCAGTGTTGAGCTCACTCTCCTTCCCAGCCACCACAGGCTGACCAGCTTTCCTTCCTCCACAATGCCCTGTTCCACCTCAGGCCTAGAGCACTGGAGTTGGTCAACTGCAGACTGAAAACTCTGAAATCATGATCCCCAAATGCGCTCTGCCTCCTGTGAGTTGTTCCTGTCAGGTGAGCCCAAGTCTGTCCTGAGAATCCTTCTCCTTCAAGAGGGAGCTGAAACATCCGGAGGTGCTGCTTTAGACCTAAAACTGATGGAGGAGAGGGAACTGGCTGGTAAGGTAGAGGGAGTGTGACGCTGATGAGAAAGTGTCCTCATCCAGAAGCTCAGAATCATTCAGGAAGGCACATGGCTTTAGTCAGGCATTTAGCAGAAAACACCAGTGTGGGACACACACACACAATGGGCTTGTGATTATAGACTATGAAACAGAAGAGGGCTAATGAGAGATGGGAGGTGTGAAAAATAAAACTGGCAGATGATAAAGTCATTAAATATCACAGTCTTAAAAAGAAGAAAAAACACACTAAACAAAACCAAATAACCACGTAGAGAGCTCTGATGAGATAAAACCTTAATGATCACATACAAATGACAGCGTGGGAGCGTTTCACCAGGGACAATTAAACAACAGTGGATGACACTTGAAGAGCAACACCGCTCACAAGAAGACTCCAACTGAAGGCTCGCACAGGACACACAGAACAAGAGGACTTTCCGGAAAGATGACTAGAAGCTTGCGGAAGCATCTGGAACTGCACCTGGCACAGGACAGATAGCACATAAATAAGCACAAACTGAACGCATGAGTGAGCACATGGACTGATAAACAACAACAGGAAAACAGATTCCTAACTTGGTTTCTTCATGAAGGAGAGCAGTATGGCACTCCTACCTGCTATGTGGTAGTACTAAAATACCCAAGAACAGACACACTGACTTACTGAGGAACCAAAGCAACCTGCAGCTATGTAAGGTAAAACACTGTTCCCCAAAATAAGGGTGCTTATGAATTATATATGGGTAATCTATAATCTTTCTTTCTCTCTCTCCCCTCCCCCTCCCTCCATCCCTCCCTTCCTTCTTTCCTCCCTCCCTTCCTTCCTTCCTATCTTTCTTTCTTGTGGTACTGGGGATCGAACCTGGTGTCTTGTGCATGGGGCATGCTAGGCAAGCACTCTACCCCTGAGCTACAGACCCAGCCCCTTTTTATTTTATTTTGAGACAGGGTCTCACCAAGTTGCCTTGGCTGGCCTCAAACCTGATCTTCCTGCCTTAGTCTCCCAGGTAGCTGGGATTACAGGTGTTCGATACCGTGCCCAACTTTGAGATAATCTTCACCCAATTTTCCAGGGAAAAAAAAATAAATCTACTTTGAAAACGCACAGTCTGTAAACAAGAGATAAGCAAAATTCTAGCATTAATCTATTAGGCATGTTATTAGAGAACCAGAGAAAATAAAGTGTGATGGTTAACACGTAGCGAACTTGCCGTTTGCTTTTTCTTTGTTAAGACTGTGAGACTGACACAGAAAGGAAGTAGAAGCCAATGGAAAAACTGCAGTTAAAAAATGAATAGAAAAACCAGCTAACGTCAAAGGGTGTTTCTCTGTTTTATGTAAGCAGTGGTGAATTTTTTCTGATCTTATTCAATATACTTATTCTCCACGGAGACTTCCATAAAGACAAAGACATAAAAGGCAAGTTAACCAAATATGTAACAAAACAGAAGACCATAGACACAGGGGACAAAAAACCAATAACTGAGAAAAGAACTTGGTAGGCAACTGGAATTGGACAAAACTAAGACAAATTCTTATAACTAAGAAATACGACTTCATTCAATCTGATTTTACATTTTTCCAGAGCAAAAAATTCTACAATTCTGACTCACAACCCAGCCAATGAGATTGCTTTCAACCAGTCACTACATATTAAATGCATCTAAGATCCCTTTGTAAACAATTGCACATTAGGTATTTTCATGATATAGACTATAAAGTTACCCAGGTGATCAAAGTTTTGAGTTGGAGATTGGCAGGAAGTCTACTAGGTAACAATGAAGTACATGATTTAGATAGAGAGTATCCCATCAAGTACAATTAATTCATTATGCAGCACTTCATTACATCAAACTTATTCTTACTTGGAATTTCTATTTTCCAATAATAATTATTTGTAATGGGTGATAATGAATTATTACATGATTACAAATTGACTTCCACAATCATCTAAGACACAGTGCCTTTTATATAAAATGAAGGACTGAACCAAATGGTCTAATTAAACTTACATGTAAATTGTAGGTAGGGTTTTAGAGTTGGGTAGTTCCTCAAAAACTAAACAGAACTACATGTTATCTAACCTTTTCACTCCTAGGTAATACCCAGAAGATTTGAAAGTAGGAATTTGAATAGATATTTGTTCACCAGTGTTCATAATAGTCAATTTATAATAGCCAAAGATGGAAATAGCTCTAATGTCCAAACGTGGAAATAAATGCCAATGTCCACCAATGAATGAATGAATGAATAAAAAGTGGTATAAAATACAATGAAATATTAACTCAGCCACAGAAAGGAATGAAATGTTGATACACATTATAACATGGATGAATCTTTTCTTTCTTTTTTTTTTTTTAAAAAGAGCAGGACAGTGATAGAGAGACAGAATCATTTTTTTATTTAGTTTTTTACGTAGCCTTTGTTGCCCCAACACTTATTTGTATACATGGTGCTGGGGTTCAAATCCACGTACTCATGCATGCCAGGCAAGCTAACCTCCGAGCCATCACTCCAGCCCTACATAGATGAATCTTAAAAGAATTATACTAAGTAAAATAAAGACAAATACAAATGGACAAATATTGTAAGATGTCACTTACATGAAATATCTAGAATGAGCTCATAGTGGCAGAAAATACCAGAAGTTACCAAGGCTGAGGGTAATTACTGCTTGCTGGGTAGGAGTTTATGTTTGAGGTGATACAAGGATTTTAGAAGGTAATGCAGATAGTTGAACACTTGTAGGAATTTAATTAGTGTCACTGGTTGTACACAAAAATAGTTAACATGGCAACTTTCATGCTATACATTTAACACAATAAAAATTATAGAATTAAAAGGTTTTTTAAAATAGATGAAAAGCTTAGATACACAGTCTATATGGTAGAGTAGATCAGTTTCTTCAGCTATAAAATAATAAAATCAATTGCCAATTCCTGGGATTTACAGAGGGACACCTGCTAGAATTTCTTAGAAAAAACATAGTCCATGTGTCAATAAAACGATTTTATCAATTTGTCATGGATGCAAGTAGAGATGTACAAGTACCATCTTAAAAAACAAAGCCCTGCTCAACAGAATTGTAACCGGACAATATGAAGACATAAGCCAGTCACAGGGAGGACTGAACCCTACAAGAAACTCAAAAAGTCCCAGTCACAGGGCTGGAGTAGTGCCTCAGCAGTTATGGTGCTTGCCTGGCATGCACAGGATGTGAGTTCAAACCCCAGTTCCACATACACAATGAAGTGCTGGAGCAACAAAAGTCACATGAAAAACAGAATAAAATTGATATTGTCTCTCTCTCTCTCTCACTGTCCCTCTCTCTTAAAAAAAAAGAAAAGAAAGTAAGTAAGTCCCAGTGACAAAGCAAAGCACCATCAGGTAAAAGAGGGATCCTGTCCCAGGACTGCCCACATCCCCTCACCCATGGCAAGGCTGTTCTTAAATGGATGTGATGGGGATGTGGCCAATTACCCTAAAGTATTCTAATCCCATTGACCAGAAGACAGTCACATGTGTTGCAAAATGAGGATATTTCCTAAAAAAAAAAAATGATATGAGGAAAAGAGAGAGGAGAAAACTGAAGACATTCTAACGTGAAGGTGCTACTTTAGGTTACTAGGATTCGCGTTAGCAACAACTATCGATATTGCAAACACAGACACTGGAAGCAGCTATAGGAAGTTATATGCATTGATTCATTTAATCCTCATCCCCACCCTATGGTACGGGGATGAATATCATCATCCCTGTTTTTCAGATGAGAAAACCGATATACAGTGAGTTCCAGTGCCTTGCCCGTGGCCACAAGGCTGATAAGACTGCAACTGTGCTCTGGCTTCTAGCCAGTATTTTTTAAGTCAACCAAAACTTTATATCCTTCAGTGAGAACTAACACAAAAAGTTTTAATCCTAGGTATTATTAGAATTTGTTTAATTACCAAAAAAAAAAAAAAAAAAAAAGCATCTGAGCTAACAAACATGTCCTCTAGTAAGTATGCATCAGGAATAAGGCCTAGTGCTGACTGCTGGGGCAGTGGGGTGGTTGGGGAGGAGGGGTGATCATGGAAGAGAAGAACAACTTCTATGAACAAGCTGCACCAGGTGACAGAGCGGAGCTAAGAGGTTGACAAGTCATGCCTCATAAAGACAGAGCAGGAGGGAAACCCAACTCAGCTCCAGACTTGCTGCAGGTAGGAGCCCTCAGATGATGGCACCTGCCACCCCCAGTCATCCACAGAGCACATACCTACAGAGCCCATGATCCATCGTAACTGATCTCTATGATGGAGGATATTAGAAAAATGGGCAAGAACAGCAGGGCACATGTTTGAGGCCCTTATCATCCTTGACCCTCACATCCAATAAGGAGGTAGCTGGGTGGTAATCGTCAACCTGATTGGCCAATACAGGTGGTTTAACGAAAGCCAACATGAACTACCACCATTGGCAACTGCTACACTTAGCTCAGAGTCCACACAGGACAAATGTATCAGGCAATGTCTTCATCCATCAAATCTACCATTCATCTGGCTCTCAACAACATTCTCACTATTTCCTGGCTTCCAATTGGAGCTTTAGAGTGAAAATGTACCTGCCATGCTCTCTGAAATTTAAACAGTCTAGTTTAAGATTCTTTGGGGTAAATTTAATTCAATGTATCAGCCATAAGAGTTAAGTGATTCACGCATGAGAGACAAATCTGTTATTAGTTTGCTAAAAAAAAATAATAATAATAAACGCAGTATTCTCAGCCCATTAGACCAAGTCAGACTTGGTCCAAGGCGGTGAATACCATCAGCCCAGGGTCCTTGGCAAGTATTCCTTCTATACCCCTCTTCATACACTGACTGGCTTTCTTTCTCTTTCTCCTGCAAGAATTATCTGCTATGTATAAATAAATCATAGAGAATTCCACCTTTATGTACATCTAAAAACCACCAATTAAAAAATCAATAAACAGAGCTAGAGCGGTGACTCAGCGGTTGTGGCGCTTGCCTTGGGTTCACACCCCAGCACCACGTACACAACTAAGTGTTGGAGAAGCAAAGGCCAGATGAAAAAGTAAATAAAATTGATTCTCTCTCTCTCCATTATCCCTCTTTCTTTAAAAAAAAGGAGAAGAAAATAAATTAATAAATAAATAATGAGTCAAAAGAAGACCAGCAAAATAGAGGAATAGGAATGGGGAAAAGAGGACCAGAGGGAAGGTGGAGGCGGCAGACACACAGGGACTGAAATGGAGTAAACTCCATGCATTATGATTATGTCAAAATGAATCCGACTCTTACATGTAATTATATTGCACTAATAAGAGCATAAAAATAACTATCTGCCAGGGTAGTTATAAAAATTAAATGAGATAAAGGTAATTGCGCTTACCAAACTTTTTGCACATGACAGATACATATTCATTTTATTCCTACCCTCATATCTAGACTATTAATACAGATTAAAAAGTTAGCAATCAGAAAACTTTATGTTCATACTAGATTATTTTTATATACTCAGTGCAACTATACCAGTCCTGTGAGTGCTGAGAGAAACAAGTTTTCTCTAAAATCTCAAATATTAAAAAATAGGCCCTTTAGTGACCTATCAGAAGCCAAATGGTGAAAAATACAATTCCTACAGATTATAAGTAAACAAACAAAAAAGCTATACAAATTACCCCAGGCCCGATATCTGAAAGAAAATTATAATGCAATAACATAACAAATTGCATTGGGAAGACCCAATCAAACTCTCTTGGCCATCACTATGATTATAAAAGTAGCATCAACAGTCAATGAATATTGTAAGGAGCAATAAAAATGTTTGGGCTGATGAATATTCTGAAGAGATCTCTGAGAGTGGGAAAATTGGTGACAAAATCCATTTCAAGAGTTCATTCATTTGCTTTACCACTGTTATGAAATCATTCAACTTTTGCAACACCTGTCTCACAAAAGCCAGATTGAAAATGAAACGGCCCACATAAGGAAAGAAGTTCCATTTGCTGCTCGCTTGCATTTTCCCCCTGCCTATAGCTGAGCTGGAATTTTATGTTGCAATTATAGATTCCCCCTTGTGGAGCCCCCTTGCTGCTTTGTTGCTAACAGCTCCCAGCCCCCTGGATTCTCCAAGTCAGAGAGTGTAAAAATGATACAATGTAAAACCACAGCCCCCACCAGGATAAAAAGAAGAATGCATACCTCTTTCAAATTTTAACCTCTGATAAAGCTGAAACTGATCCACAGGTACCAAACAGGCAATCTGAAAACAGAGATATTGGAGAGATGAGCTCTGAATCACTGTGGCCCCTTGCATTACAGCCTTTATGAGTTCTTTCTGGCTTTGCCTACTGCATTCTCCCTATTCCGGCGTTACAAGCTGCTTTTTTTCTGCACTGCTCATGAAGTAACCCTGGCAGCAACTCTCAAACCACCCACCTTCTGCTACTGTGGCAAGGACTCACAGTCAAGCCCTCAATGACAAAACCCACTGACTGCCTTCCATTCTTTGCAGGGCCACTAAGACCAGACAATATTTTGGATTTCCCCAAAATATCTGTGTACGTATAAATCATGCTTCTTTTCTTTCTACGTTCAATTATGAAAATTTCAAGACTACAGTTCCTAGTAGGGAGTCCAGTGCTGCTGAGGATGGGTAAGGAGATTGATCAAATTATGTTATGCATATGGATGGACATGTCACAATAAATCCCACTATATGCTTAATCACAATGCACCAATATTAAAAAAAAAGACTGGTTCTATATAGAACAAAAATGCAGTATGTTAATATTTATGAGATACAGTTGTAAGAAGCTGCATAAGGTATTTGAACAAGATATACTGCATGCCTTTATAAAAACGTAAATGTTTAATCCTATTGTCAAATATATCAAAAAATAACAAGGGATGATAGGAAGGGACGAGAAGGGGAAATGCTTGAACTAAGATAAAAGGAAGGTACATTCCAAGCATTTATGTCACTGTGTAACTTATAGTCATGTATATAAAAAATGTTCCTCATAGGTGTAAGAATTATGACACTGTACTTGGGTTTTTTAGGAAAAATATAGGACCCAGAAGAGAGGCAAGGTTTGGGGTATGGGAGGAGGAAGGTACAGGGGTGCTGGGGGTGGGGGGTATGATATTGACCAAATTGCATTGCTGTATTGTGTGCATCTATAAATATGTGACAACAAATCCCATCATTATGTGCAACTATAATGCACTAACAAAAAATAAATGAAAAAAAAAAGACTGGCTCTAGATTGAACCCTTAATAGCTAAGGTCAAATAGATAGTGAATCAGGAATTATGAAAACATCATTTTTCACCTAAACAACAACAATAAAATTACTCCTGAAAACAGTCACTTCTTCAGTTAACACACACTGATGTCCCAGACCCTGGAGGAAAAGAAATGCCTAAGGTACTTCTTAGAGCTAGACTGCCACTTCCATTTCAGATAGCGCAGTGCACCAAAGATTTACTAGTGAACAATGATTCATACCTCACCAAGTGACGTTCCAGATTAATTATTTCAAATTGTATTTCAAACGCCAACGCAGGAAAAGCTAACTACCCTTAAACTGGCATTCTAAAAATATTAATTCAATTGACGTCAAGATACAAGTATACTGACGTCCCTTAAAAGATTTATAACTCAGAAAAATAAAAGGATTTGCTATTAGCTTTCCAGATATAAGCAAGTTGATACGGGACACAGTCTTAAGTCTTATGATTCCTCTAAATTTTACACACACACACACACACACACACACACAACCATATACACACATTTATTTGTGGTTTTTGATATAAAATGTATCTGAATGGAAGTCCTTAACTAACCAAAGGAATCATCTTTGAGAAAACCAGAGTATGATGATGCAAAAAAAAATTATATCTAAAAATATAGAACACATTTAAAAATGCATTAGAAATCTAATTATTCCCCTCACAAAAAATAATCTTGCATGTTTATTTTGCAAGTGAACAAACTAAGTTTGTTCATATATAAAGGACCACAACATAGTTCCATCTTCCCTATTCTGAGTGAAGTATAGTCAAACAAATTTAATTTAATTATTTTTTTCCAATTTTTCTTACTCCAATTGTAAGAAAATTTTGTATTTTCATCTGGTACCTTATTTAGACAGTCCTTAGCAATTCATGTAAATTAACATCAATTTTATGTTATATGTATTTTGTTGTAGTTCTTTTATTTTTAAAATTTGTTTAAAGAGAGAAAGACAGTGAGAGAGAGAGAGAGAAAGAGAGAGAGAGAGAGAATCAATTTTTACTAAGTTTTTCACATTGCTTTCATTGCTCCGACACTTAGCTGTGTACGTGGGTACTGGAATTTGAACCCATGTACTTGCACATGCCAGGCAAGCACTGTAACCTCTGAGCCACTGCTCCAGTCCCTGTTATAGTTCTTTTAAAAGGTATGATTGAACTTTCCTTATATTGAAAACACCTTTTATTCATTTGTTATGATCCTACCCAAAAGTGGAAGACTCAATCAGGCTGCAGAGAAAGGGCTAAAACCAATTTTTTGAGGTTATTTGCAAATACTCTAAAATTACCAGACTGCTGGGCTGGTAATCCTGAAGAATAATAAATAAGAGCATAAAGAGGTGCCTTATGGTGTCCATTTATCCTGTTTCTGCCAACAAAGAAATTCCAAACCATCCAAAATCATACTAGAACATTACAGAACTAAGGAATTGTCTTCAAAGGCATTTTTGCATAATCTTTCTCCACAGAAAGGTAATGTTATTAAATTATCCAATCCATTCACAAAAAAATGAAAGAACGTTACTTTTTAACTTTTTATTTTGAAATAATTTTAAAATTTACAAAAAGCTGCCATTTCAACTTCCTCTAAAGATAGCACCTTATATAACCATACTTAATGACTGAAATAATGAAATTTACATTGATATATACATTTTTATGATATATCAATCATATTTTGTATACATTTTATGGATATATAAAAATTTACGTTTATGTCTGCCAGGCTTCTCCATCCTTTGTAATTAACAAGTACTTTGTAAGGAGTATTCTAAATTAAGATCTCTAAGATAATAAGGACAAACACAACATGGGGATATTTCACTGCTTATAGGTCCTGGTGGGTACAAGCATGCTGGAAGACACAGGGAGGACAGGGAAAGAGGAGGAACGCCTGGGCCAACACATTTACCAGGCCGGGACATCATCCAAACAGGTTTCACATCAAGACTTTTGATGATGGGGTTAAAGAAGGCAGGCACAGTTCCAGGTGGTCATCCTATGAAGGAGAGGGTGTGGCATATCTTGTGGGACGTGAGGATCAGCGCAGCTATTCAGGTAGGCTCTGTCTAGCTTCCCACAAGGAGGTGGTCACCAGGAGGAAGTTGTAAAAAGGAAATTTCTATACTGACCACATTGAGAAATTGGGAGATGTGGACCTACTAACGTTGTCAAGAGTGATTCAGCCCTGTCTGTTGTATTCACAGTGGAAGCTAAGGCAACATAAAACTATAAGTAAGAATTTTCTACAGGGGGATACTTTATGCAAATCTTATTTCTCATCACAAATTTGCCTGCTAATTTTAGTTTCTAGGGACAATTCTTCCCCCAAACATGAATGTGATTTTTAATGATGATTTTCTATTTCCTTCATTCATTCCTTATTTGGTGATTAGAATTCTGCTGTCAGGTTACATAGAAGCAAGAAGTTCTGGTGTGCCATTGAACCAATTAAAACTAAATTCAGGGCTGGAACCATGGCTCAGAGGTTATAGTGCTTTCCTAGCATGCACGAGGATCCGGGTTCAAACCTAGCACTGCATATACAACTCAGTGTTGGAGCAATTAAAACCAGATGAAAGACTAAATAAAATTGAATCTCTCTTTCTCACTGTTATCCATCTTTAAAAAAATAAATAAATAAATAAAACAAAACCCCAAAAAACTAAATTTAACTTAAAAACAAATTTAAAAAGATTCCACTACATGGAAGAGCTATTGCTTCTCCCCCATTTATTTGCTTACTCCTTTTTAAGTCAATAAAAATGGACTACTGCTACTTGTTTTATTCAGTGACTTCTAATCCCTGACTAACCAGATCCATACTTTAGCAGTAGGAGCAAAGTCAAGTATCTTCTGAGCCATCAAGAGACCATGTCCCTCAGATCAGCTACTAAAAGATCCTTAATTGAACTTAAAGCTATTTTTGGTACCTCTCTTTTAAAATTTGTGCTAATTTACCTGTTAAACAAAAATTTTTCTCTCTTATCCAAGCATGAAAAAACATTTCTCCTCCACATCAACATTCAAGAAATTCCTTCCAAAAAGGAAAAAAAAAATCAAAAACAAAATAGCTTCAGATTCACTTTTAAGAAAACAAGGGCAATAATATCAGAGCAGTAACAACAAGAAGCTACTAATTGCCCATATTATTCGTTGGCTGGTAAAGATGGGCCTGGGGGTGCTTGTTAACCCAGCCTCTACTCTGCTCAGTCTTTGTTTCTCCATTCCACCCACACGAGACCACACTGGTGCAGATGGCGTCTGTCTCTACATGGGTGCTGTAACAACCAGACATAATGGTTGACAGTGTATCTCTCACATCCACAACTGGGAAGAAATGGAAAGTGAGGTACTCCCTTCCTTATCAGTCTAAACAGTGGCCATAATATCTGAATAACCACCCACAGCAACACTACCCCACCACACACACACACACACACACACACACACACGCTCATGTGCACACATGTGCACAAACATGTGTGCATGCCCGCACACACACACAAACAGGAATGAAAGGAAGAAGAAGGGGACGGGGGACAGATGGCGGAACCTGCTCACCACTGATGCTGGAAGTGGTATGTGATCCCAGAAGAAATGTATGCTACTTTTTAGTAACATACTTTTTCATGGTGACACTAATTCTTAGTCAAGATGAAATGGGGGCTGCAGCAGTGGCTCCACGGTTATGGTGCTTGCCTGGCATGTGCGAAGACGCGGGTTCAGACCCCAGCACCATGTGCACAATGAAGTGTTGGAGCAACAAAAGCCACATGAAAAACTAAATAAAAAATTCATTCTCTCTCACTCTCTCTCTCTCCTTCCTGTCTATCTCTGTCTGTCTCTCTCTCTCTCTCTCTCTCTCTCTCTGTTCCTCTCTCTTGAAAAAAAAAGAAGATGAAATGGTCAAAACAGAAGTTAGGGATAGGCTTTAGGGAAATACTGCTTACCATAGTGTGTAAAGTCAAGACACAAGGACAAAGAAGCCAAGATGTTATTTAGGTTTGGCCCTTTTAATTTATTCTGCTATGGTTGCTTTTAAAAGGTTAAAACAAAACAAAACAAAAAAGCCAGGTTGAACATAGACGACAATAAGTGTGCGTGTGGAGATAGACGTGATCACTGGACCATCATGCGTGCCTAGGTTGGGCAATTCCCGAGTTTCCATAACTCACAGAAACAGAGGCAGGAGAAACAGAACTTGCCCTCCGCACCAATGCCTAATCTCACCAGTACAGAAACTAAGATATCTCCCTTCACAACCCAGAAGATAGAAACGGTTCTAACAGAGAAGGGAAATGGCACATTCACCTGAATAAAGTTTTCCTAAATACTAGGGATGAGATCCTGATTGGAAGAACAAGGGGGCACTGATGTCTGGGAAGCTGTGTGGAAAGTTCGCAGGGAAGTGAAAGACGGGAGAACTGGAATCCAGGGCAGCAATCCTGACAGCTCCCTCTGCTCAGGATGCCTGAGAGCACCATGCAACCAAAGTCACCTCCCCATCACCTGCCTTCCTCGCTCCACTCATCGAAGGGTAAAAGGGACACACTGTGAGTAGCTCCACGCAACACACCCAGCCTGTCACTGCTTAGTTTTCTTATATGCGATTTGCCTTTAGTTTGAAAAGAATCTTAGAAAACTTAATATGCAGTTTTAAATAAACCTCAAAATGGAATATTAAATATATTCTTCAAAATACTTAGCTGGGGGGGGCGCGGAGCTGGAGCAGTGGCTCAGCGGTTACAGCACTTGCCCAGCATGCGCCAGTACATGAGTTCAAACCCCAGCACCATGTACACAACCAAGACCCAGAGCAACGAAAGCCCCATGAAAAGCTAAATAAAATTGTTTCTCACTTTCTCCCTCATTATTCCTCTCTCTTTAAAATTTTTTTTAAAATAAAACACTTAGCTGGAAATCTCAAAAAACGTCTATTAACTCTGACTTGGCAGATTCCTTTGTCTCCTGCCACTACCGAAGTTTAACTTTTCTCCAGGGAACACAGATCATGGCATGTCATGAAGGTTCTTCGAGACACACTGGATTCCTTCTTATGTTCAGATCCTCAAAACCACAGTAACGGGAATACTCTCACTCGCCGGGCATCCTCACCCCTCCTCTGCCACAGCTTCCCACCCTGATAAGGAGAAGGAAGAATACTAAAAGGAAGGCTGGTGAAAACAGGCAGGGCTAAGGGGTTATTTGAGGGGAATATTTGGATTCTGTAAGTCTAGCAGCCTTTCCCAAAGACACCCTAAATAAATATGCAATCTAAGAGAAAGCTACTTGTTTTGCTTATGTGGCTTCAAATTCCTCAGCAGGCCACTCCTCCCCCTCCTCCAGGCCTCCAGAGTGCCAGGCTTCAAATCCCTTCCTATAGAAATTCTGAGCCTTCTTGGCAGGAGCAGCTGACCCCGCCCTTCCTCTGGTGCCTGCTGTGGCATTAGCAGTAAGGGCCAGCTAGTTGTTTCAGGGCTCCAAGCCTTGGAAGGGGCATTGGTGAGCAAGATGCTCTTCCCTGCCCTCCACCTCCAGCTGGCAGTTGGAAGCAGCTCAGCTTCTCAGGTCGCCTAGTGGTAGGCTCTATTCAAACAGCCCATGCAGTGGCCTCTCTAATTTTCCACTGCCCGGGCGCTCCGGCTAGCGCGGGTGTGCTCTTTCCCGACACTAAGGAAATCAGAGGCTGCTAACGCCAAGCAAGGGCTCTGCTTGAAGCAACGCTATCAGAACAGACGATCTGTGTCCTGCCTTCGTAATTCCATGTTGGACAAGGTTCTTGGATGAAGCCTGTTAGAAAAGCCCTGCAGAGCAACAGCTGAAAATACCGGATGATGCAATGGAGGAGAGTCTGACTTTTCTCTGGCTCCCAGAGCGTTCATCTCTAGCACAAGTCGTTCCGAGTTGCTATCTCACCAGCTTCCATGACACTGAAAGGGAAGCTCCATTTTCTACTGTTTCCTGCATAAACAAACTGCTTGAACTGCACATTAAATGTTGCACTAATAGGGCTACTCCTAAGAGATAGATATGAAGAGGCAGCAGAGTCAGTTCACAGGAATCGAGGAGGCGGGCACAGGGATTAAAGCAATCGTGGAAGCCAGACCTGTGCAGGAAAGTGTGTGCAGGAAAGAGCTTAAATCCCTAGGGTTCTTTCAAGGTGGAGCAATGCGATACTTAGACACTTTTTATAAGACAATGAATGATGAGGAATCAGACACCATAACATAAAGAGCAGCAGGACAAAGGAAACTGGCCTTAACCAGAATTATTTTTAACATGCAAACTATGTCTAGGTGTTGCCGTATAATTAAACATTTTTTTAAAGTGGAAGGAAGTAGTAGTCATGGAGATGGAATCCAGGCAAGCACCATCTGAATGAGCCCCATTGTGATATACTCAAAAATGCATAGGTTATGAGCTCCGTATTATCATAATGACTAATGAAGTCCTGATACAGAGCAAGTTAGAAAAAAGGCAGCAGAGCCCAGCTCATCTGTGTGTGGTATTTTCTTGTCTGTGTATTTATTTTCAAGGGCATCCTACACAAACTAATAAAGCTACTTGGACCTCCAGTATCGTTCTCTATTCAGTCCTCAATTCACAGTGAAACAAGCCCCACCACCAGCCCCATCCTTTACCACTCTTGGAAAAAGAAAAGAAAAAAATAATAAAAGGAGCTAATTGGCAAAGAACATTTGATGGATGGGTGTACATGGATGTTCATTTTTGGCCAGGTTCTAAGCAAGACGGGGGAGAACAGAAATCGCTTGCGAACACCCGGGAGTATCCTATTACTCATTTAATGAGAAAAAGACTTTGAAGAATTTAAATTAGTTTAGTTTGCAATACAGTTTTGTTTGGCTTTTCAAATACACTTTTATAATTTTTAAGTCATTATGGATTCGTTTGGTTTTAATTCAGCCTAAAAGCAAAATTGCTTTTAGACTACAACTGAACAAACAGAGCTAGAAGGGGGAAAGTGTGAGTGAGAATGTATACAGTGGGGAAGGATGCAGAGGACAGAGGGGAGGGGAATACAAAGGGAAAATGTCTATGCAAAGAAAATCAGGAGTGAGCTCTGTTCTAGAAACCGTGGACAGTGTGGCTGGCCTTCACCCACTTGGCTGGACACATTAGCCCTAACGCTCAATATCCAAAGTGCCAAAGGTCAAGCGTGCCACCTGATGAACGCTCTAGGACAGCACCACGCACCTGAATAGCTGCAGGACAGAGATGTGCTACTGTGTGCTGGCCCATCAGGCAGCCATGGGCCACAGTGGCTGCTGGGCACTAAAGTCAGTTAATGACTAGCTCAGTTGCAGAACTGAGTTTTAGCTTTATTTAATTTTAACTAATCTAAAGTTTAATAGCCACATGTGCCTGTGACTACTGGATGAGACAGACAGGTTCATGATTAATCTCACAGGCTTGTTTCGAAACTTCACTGAACTACTCACTTCTGTTTAACAGACTCTGCATACAGGAATTAAAGAAGACGTCATGCCAGATCCAGCTCTTGCTGCCTGCCCCATCTCTCGCGTTTCACTTTTAAAGCTAACTGAAGTATCTGTTTAATGTCTCTCTGCAGGACCAGAAGCTCCACCAGGACAGCGCCAGCTTGCTTGTTCCCAGCTCCGACACAGCCTGGCATCCAACCCACTCTCACTGCACACCCCACCTGCGACCTGTCAGACCCAGAGAGGCAAATCGGGAAGGAAGTCTGTCCTGTAAGGACTACGTGTGGGAAGACACATCCAAATGCCTGAGGGTCATTTTAAGAGCAGTTCTAACTTACACAGATCAGCAGTGCTCTGGGTTGTTAGCCTCAATTTCCCCACATCGGTTAACTTTTTAATATTTTACATATCCAATATTAGCTTTTTATCAAATTTTAATTATTTCATTATTTGAAATGAAATCATCATTATTTGAAAATGAATCATCTCTAAATCATTATGTATTCTTTTTAACCTTCCCTAAAAAACACTTTCAGCTCACTTGTGCCACTCAGCTAATGTTCCACAAACTAAACACAGGATAATCACTGTGTTAGATTAGAAATTGCCTATACCATCTTTCTCATTGCTTTGCTTACAAAGAAAAGGAGACATACATGTAAAAGCACATATATTCATACAAAACATGCATCTATCCACACACGAACACATTTACATCTACACATACGTATGCACTATTGACCTAATTATCAAGTCTTTTATTACTTACCTAGTGCCTTCTTTTTGGGGGGGGGACAGTGAGAGAGAAAGATAATCAATTTTATTTAGTTTTTCACATGGCTTTTGTTGCTCTGACACTTAGTTGTATACATGGTGCTGGGGTTCGAACCAGTGTACTCACACATGCCAGGCAAGCACCGTAACTGCTGAGCCACCGCTCCACACCCCCGAGAGCTACAGTCATGTGATTATTGTGGTCAGAAAGAATTGAATTAAAATTCTAGTCTTCCTTCTTAGATATGCACTTTTGGGTAAATTACATAAGCTCTCTGGATCTGTTTCTGCATATGGAAAAAAAAAAACACCCAGTTTCTTGAGGCTGTTGAGACAATTAAGTAGACACTGACCCCAAAAGCAACTGGAAGAGTTCTGGGTGCAAAGCAGATGTCTGTGTTTACTGAATGAGCATTCACCTGTTTCTTGGGATCTCTTTCAGAGGCTCACAAACTCCCTAAAAACAGGCAAGAGTATATTACGTTCTGATTTAAAGTGAGCAGGGACCAAAGATTAAAAAGGCATATTTAAGGGCAAGCTGATGATCAGAAATTCAACAAATAACAGAATGAGATAAATCTTAAGAAAATGAGGTAACTCATTAAAAAAAAAAAAAGACATTTAAGAAGCCTGACATAGATCGATTAAAAGGCCTCCCTCTGCTCTTTGGAAAGCATTCAACACGTTGCCATTGAAAAATCACAATAGTGTCTATTTTCCGTAACTGGCTAATCTATGGTCTATGAGTTTTTAAAGTATTCAAGATCACTTGACCACTCATTATTCAGCCTCCACACCTCACATTTGTTCCATCTGATTTCTAACATTTTCACCTATTGTCAAGCAAGACACATAAACAGGATTGAGCTGCAGGACAGCTTCAACAGTCTGTATAAAGAATCCAACAGTATGGAGCAATAAAGCACTCCTTTACAAAGTTAACCTCCGTATTTCACCGCTCGACTCCCTAGCAGGGAGCTATGTAGAGTCAAGATCCTAACCAATAACGTCAACAGGAAAGGAGCGAAGGTTGTGCCCACGTCCATACCTCAGCTTCCTGCAGGGTCCCATGGTTTAAGCACACCATGTCAGGGCAAGTGATGGGAGACCCACATCCTTCTCGGATTGCCAGCTGCATGTACTGTCTCAGGCACTGGAAGTTAAAAAGAGAAAAGACAGACAATTACCCACCCCAGTCCAGTAGCGCAAAGGATACGTGGCACAGCCACCACCGGCTCTTCCTTAATTGGCTGTCCTGGGTTCTTGTACTCAGGAAACGTAAGTTATCACAAGTGTGAACACTAAGAGCTATCACTGTGGAAAGAATGCAGAGATGGGCAATTAATTATGCATGACTTCATCCTAAGAGTTTATTCAAGTCAAGGGCTTATTCAAGTACACTCGCACATTTCATCCGCCACAGACTGGGAAGAGAAAAAACATTTCTACACTCATGGCAAAGGTTTTCTTCTTACTTATTTAAGTTACATGGCTTCAAAATTCCATTTTTATCTAGTGGCCCCCTACTTCCAAGTTTGCCCAAAAGTAGAATGTTATTTCTGTGACCCTGCCACTGAGCTACCCAAGCAGAATCAAAATAAGATTAAGGCAGTGACATATCTAGGGACATGCTTAACAGCAAAAGGCAGTGTCGGCTTTGGGAAGTCAGGTGACTTCCTGTTGACTGAAGATGACAGAGAATTTGGGAAAATGAGAACCTCCCTAAAAAAAGGCCTTGGTGGAGGCCTGATTGAGGAGGGTTCTGTAAGAAAAAGGGCAGTGGACAAATGAAAAAAGCAGCTGAATTCTTAAAAAGCAACTCAAGTGGAAAAGAGGAGACACCAAGCACAGACCTAATTTCCTCACCACCTGGACCTTGGGCCACTGGTGCAGGCGAGATTGAGAGAAGGGAGGAGAACTGACAACGAACGGAGCCCTCCAAAACCTCCTCTCTGCCTCCCCGCGCAGCCTCGCATGCCCACAGGAAAGGGGAGGCCTGACAGTAGGCCCCTGTATCCATGGCTTCCACAGGATCAGATTCAAAAAAACTTCATCAGAAATATTCAGGAAATAGAAATTCTGTGGTTGCTGACACACATTGCATGGTCAGGCCTACGATGATGGGGCCTTACTGAGCATATATACAGATCTTTTCTCTTGTCATTATTCCCAAACAATACAATAAGACAGAGATTTACACAGTATTTACACTGGCTATGGTACTGGCTATTGTAAGGAACACAGGGAAGATTTAAAGGACATGGGAGGACGTGTGTAGATTATAGGCAAACACTGTGTCATTTTATAAAGGGTCTTGAGTTGCTAAGGCTTTGCCATCCTTGAGGAGCCTGGGACCAACCCCCTGCAGATCCTGAGGGACGCTGTAGGTCCAGCAAATAAAACTAAGGAATTCAAAAGCTGGTTCCTCACTTCCTACTTATTTTCTCATACTGGTGAGCTTTTTCCTAATTGCAAGACAAAAAAAAAGTCAAGCTCAAATGTTTGAGGTGTTCACCACACTGAAAATACATAGTCAAGAAGTAATGGCTCTTACAAAGTGATGTTTACTTATAATTGAGTTTCAATGTTTCAGATTTACACATTTATGTGTCAGCCTGCTATGTTCAAAATATTGCCACCCACCATTACCTAAATCATGACAGGAAGGTCTATGGTCAGAATATCTGTGACATCATTGTGAAAGCTATGCCGTTTGTTGACCTTTTTCACTCATTGGGGGCTGGAGGGGTGGCTCGGCAGTTATGGTACTTGCCTGGCATGTGTGAGGTTGCGGGTTTGAACCCCAGCACCACATACGCAATGAAGTATCTGAGCAACGAAAGCCACATGAAAAACTAAATAAAATTGATTCTCTCTCTTAAAAAAAAATATTTATTCATTTGATTAAATGACTCTACCTGTACTGATGAATCCACAGCTGACCACTTAAACCAGACTTGTTTCTCTTCAAGTGGTTAAGAGTCCCCTTCTCCAAGGAGTCAATCTTTGTTATCACAGCAAAAACTAGAAAATAATCTCACTATCCAACATAGAATACTTAAATAAATTTTGCTAAATTCATAAGGTGTATCATCATGAAAAATATTTTCAAATGATGTTGAAAGGCGTGGGAAATATTTAGGATTTAGTATAAAGTAGAGAATAAAAGACATCTGGGAGCAGGAGTAGTCTTAAGTCGCTTTTCCATTACGACTGACCTAAGGATAGATGCCAGATTTTAGCCTTCACTTTTGAGAGTAGATAGTTACTTGCTGTAAGATCTCCTGTGCTAAACATGGCCTCCTGCGCCAAGACCAGTGGCAAAGTCAGCGGCAGCCACACAGTGCGGGGGAGAAATTCACTGCACAGGCAAACCCCAGAGGACCAGGAAAGGGGCTCACACACACAGCTCATCAGGTTGGCCCACACGCTAGGATCCTACGACTCCCCATCAGCCAGGTGGGTCCAGAGCAACTTCCTGCGCCCCACCACGCTGCACTGAAGGAAACTGAGGTAAACCAACTCCAAAAAGATGTGGTCTCCAGGCCCAGGGGGAAGGTGTCTGCAAAGGGTGCCACAAACTTCAGTGTCTTCCAGCTGGGGTGTAGAGTCAGCTCCTCTCTGCCAGGGACAACAGAAAAATGACTATGTTTGACCCAGCCTTATACCTCTTAGATTTTAAGTTGAGAATAATAATACCTGTTACAATAACCTCACAGGGTTTCTCTCTCTCTCTCTCTCTCTCTCACACACACACACACACACACGCACACACACCCATACACTCACCCCTAAAATTTTATCTATGGAAGCCCCTCATAATTTTACAAACTGCAGAATATTAGGTCGTGTTTTCACTGTCTTCACATGGACTTTTCACTTTCGATCAAAAATGTTGTGGGGAACTGTTAATCCTTTGGCTTCTTTAGCTATCCTTTCTCTGGTCCCTGCAGGCTGCTGAGGATTCAGAAGCTGCACAGACGGAACAGAGGCTCATATTAGAACATCCCATGTGCCCCTGGGCAAGCTTCTCCTTAGAACTATTTGGTTTTATGAAAAAGCCTAGTGTCAAATAGGAACTAGAGATACCATGGAAGTCTTTTTTTTTTTTTTTAAGAGAGGTGTCTAACGAGAGAGAGAAAGAGAGAATCAATTTTATTAGTTTTTCATGTGGCTTTCATTGCTCCGACATGTGGTGGTGTATGTGGTGCTGGGGTTCAACCCTGTATCCTTGTACATGCCAGGCAAGTGCCATAACTGCTGAGCCACTGCTCCATCCCCCATGCAAGTCTTTATAGAACCCCCCAAAAAATTTAAACTTATACTGCAAATATGTAAAGTTGAACTATAAACCTCCCCGAGAGCTTCTAAAGGATGTCCATTTGCTCTTACAGCGTTCTAGGGGCAATGCAAATTGTAATTCATCAACCGAATGAATTCTGAAGCTTCCCACAAGCTCTCTCTTGGCTGCAAATAATACTGTGTGACCTATGATTTTAGGAGAGAAATTGGAGCTTAAACACTGTCGACAGGGTTTAAGTACACATCCTCTGTCTTTAGCCTAAGAAATACTTGTTCAAGACCGAGATTTGCAAGTACACAATGTTCAGTATCTTCAAGCGCGGACACTTGACACACCACTGCTGGGCATGCATTTCTGCTCAGGAGCAAAGAGCAAACACAATTACGCCTAGCTACTGCGTCTTACTGAATTTTCAAGTGCCTCAGGTTCATTATATGCGTTCCATTAGCTCTCACTAAAACATCTAATCCAAAACCTCCTTCTCCTCTTCAATACCTCTGACTAATAAAGCACAAAAGAATTGAAAACACTCATATGAACCCCTGTGCGTGTCTCACAAACCAAACAGGTAAATGGCAAGCAATTAGGGAGAAAAAACCGGTGTCTAGTTTATAAGTACAGGTAGGAAGACAGAAAAAAGAAAATTCCGATCGCTTAGTCACATTTTTAAAATTACATTTTATTAAACAATAGCATTACACGCATAACTAAAAGGCAATCTTCTTGTCAAATAACAAACTCTAAAGGAAATGTTCCAAATAACAGATTTCAAAAACCCAGATGACCCAAGAAAGAAATAACTTTTCCTCTTGAATACAAAACATTTGATTTAAAATTACTTCTAAGACCCAGAAGGGTCATGAGTATGGATTCTTCATCAAATTCACTCCACAACCCTCATGGATTCAGATGGGATCTAACCACCCAACCAACACCTGTTGAATTGGATGCCTTGGGTGGTCTCTTCCAATTCTGAGAGCCTATGAACTACGTCAGTAAAACTGTTCAAGTTTCTCCTACACCCCTTTTCAGGGCTGACAGTTTCCAGTGGATCAAAGGACATGGTTTTCTGCGTAAGCTATTTTTTTTAAGACAGAAGGACAGTATGAGAGAGACAGAGAGAGAGAATCAATTTTTATTGAGTTTTTCACATGGCTTTCATTGCTCTGACACTTAGTTGTGCATGTGGGTGCTGGGGTTTGATCCTGTGTACTTGCACGTTCTGGGCAAGCACCATAACCGCCAAGCCACCACTCCAGCCCCAGCTATTCTTATCTATCATGGGGGACATGGTGAAAAGGTCACAAAGTTGAAATTTCATATAAGCTGGGGGAACTCTAACTATGAAGGCAGGGGGGAGAAGGGAGGGAGGCAGGAAGGGGAGGGAAGGAAAAAGGAGATTATCAATACAACTGGGAACACTCAACTCCCATGAAAAGCCACACTATGCACAGGCAGGCAGAGAAATTCAGAAATTTCAAAAATTAATATACATGTATATCTCATTTCTATCTATAACATGGGGATATTGCAGAGCAGACATGGGGCAGGGAGTGGATGAAGTGGGGAGATCCTGGACTAGGATCGGCCTTCACGTACTATGTCAACATCCCTGTGTGCATGAATATTTAACAACGAGTCCCTCCAATATGTGAGAGTATGTCGAACAAATGAAAATAAACAAATAGACAAAACAATAGGGGAAAATGTCACAAAATTAAGACAAAGCTCCTATGTACCCACCCAAGAATAAACCACGGGGGGGGGGCAACATATATATTTTAATTTGCTATACTCTTCCTCATTCTTTATCCCTAGATTATACCTTTCTTAAGTTTTTTTTTTTTCCTTAAAAAATAAAGCATGGGCTGGAGCGGTGGCTCAGCAGTTTCGGCGCTTGCCTGGCAAGCACGAGGACCCAGGTTCAAACCGCAGCACCATGTACACAACTGAGTGTTGGAGCAACTAAGGCCATGTGAAAAACTAAATAAAGTTATTTTAAAAAAAGAAAAAGAAAGCAAGCAAGCATTGGGCTGCAGCAGTGGCACAGCGGTTACAGCGCTTGCCTGGCACATGCAAGTACATGAGTTCAAACCCCAGCACCACATATACAAGAAAGTCTTGGAGCAATAACAACCGCATAAAAAACTAAATAAAATTGATTCTCTTTCTGTCTCTCTCTCACTCTCCCTCTCTCTTAAAAAAAAAAAAATAAAGCATTACAATGAACAGTGAATGGAACTGGGCGCTAATAATCACCTCTACGTGTCTGCAAGACATCAGCCTCTCTGGCTACAATGTTCTCCATTTATACTGTGGGACAAAACCGCCTGCCTTGCCTGCTCCCAGGGAAACCAGGAGTCCCCACCAGCGTCCCACACGAAATACTCTGCAAAGCGAGAGAGGCCTGCAAGTACAACGTGACAGGAGAACACAGCAGGTGCTTGCGGATGGTAGACAGCCAGGACCAAGACCCCCAGACAGATGCAGCCTGCTCCCATCGGCCTCAGGAGCGGAGCAGGGCAGGTGAGAGGCTGGGGCTCCGAAGGAGGTAACCATGCCAAGAGTTGTCAATTTAAACTGCTCCTGCCCCACAGTCCTGGCAGCTCCTGGGTACAGGGTCTGAGGTCAAAAGACGGGCAGAGCTGGGACCCACAGCTGAGGGGGTGAACCACTACCATCTCAGTTTCCCCTTCTGAGCTCCGCAGTAAGGGAGAAGGGAGGTGATAAGAGAAAGAACCTCTGGCCCAAAGCACACGACCTAGAGTGTCTTGCTTCTTATCATTCCAGGTACATTAAAGTAGATGTTCTGTATAATGCAGAGGGACATTTCTCTGCCTCAGTACATAATTTCATCACAATATCTCCAGTGTGTTCTAAATAACATCTCCTACTGAGGCCAGCATTCTGTTTATTCCAGTTTGAATTACAATCTCCACACAAGATCCAAGAACAAAGCCTTCTTTGTGGGAAACTGTTGAGTTCAATTATTAGTGCAATTCACAATGGTATTTCTTCCCATTCAAAACTCTCTTAGCACACCAAAAGCACTCTGCTTTTAAAAAAATTAAAACAAGTCAACAATCTCTAGCTAAGCCAGAAGCTGTTACCAGGTACAGTCTGATCCTGGAACTTTCTCAGAGATCCCTTTCAAAGGCCTTGGCTTTTAACCAATATATTACTGATGGAAATCAACGTCCCCCTCGCAGGTGTCTGCCAACCATACAGGACATCAAGGGCTGATGGGAAAACTGGCACCAAATAATTAGAAAGAAGCCCTACATCAAACAACAAGCCACAAACGCAACTAAAAAGAGACCTTTTCTTCTGTTCTCACCCTTTAGCTTCTCAGTCCAGAATCTTCCTTGCTTCGCCCTGAGGTCTGGTAAGACACTCAGGCCATCTGCTCTCCCAGCATTCTGGGCCTAGTTAGCACTGAACCTTTCAAACTGGGTGCAAGAATCAATTGCAAGATTTTCTCATTTTGATTGCTCAACAATCTTAGTGAAAGCATGTTCTGGGCATCTCAAGAAATTCCCTATTTTCCCCCAATTTCCAAGCTCACACTGGTGCCCGGGGCTGGTCCTACTCAGCCAGGTAGGAAAGCTTTCATGGTTACCAGCTGGTGAGGAAAGGGTGGCCACATCCAGACCCGGTGAAAGCTACGCAAGTCAAGACAGCCAGTGATTCAGAGAAAGGTGGCAGGATAATTGAATCAACAGTGTGCCCTGCAACACTCCAAACTCAGAGCCCAGCTGCAAACAGCCCGACACATTAACGCTCACTTGAGTTTTATTGGTCTGGAATTTTCATCAATATTCAGTTTGCACATTTATTCTGGCATTTCTGTTATTTAAGATATACAGCTAAATGTGTTTATATCTTGTATTATGCTTGTGCAAGTTTTAACAAGACTATAATAAAATTAATTTTAAAATAGCTCAGGATTGGGGTTCTGATTGTTTTACTCTTAAAAGGAAGCCACATCAAAAGAAGGGGACACAGCAGTTCTTCATAGTGGTGGGCCTGGTGGCACTGTGGACATATGGGACAATCAGATTCCACAGGGGATTTCATAAACTATGTAGCCCCCAACTCCCCAGAAGACTCAGCTTTTCCTCCCTATTTGCCCATCTTCCTAGGCCTCCTTGAGTAACAGCAGATGTTAACAACTGAAGTATGTTGTTCTCTTGAACGATGCAGGGCTGGGCACCTGCATCCCAAGGAGTGTGAGCCCGCCTATCTCTCAAATATCCTAGGCGATCCTTCAAGGTCTGGACCTTGAAGGATCCTATATGCATACTCCTATATGCGTCCCCTGAAGCACCTATCACGGGATCCAGCATGTGATAGAAGCTCAGGCTGCTGTAGGAACTAGAGGCCTGAATCGACCCCTTACCAGCATTACAGCAAGACTCCTGCAGCGCCCGTCACCGAAAAACATAAACCCGACCCTTTGTGCATCCTTTTGACTTCCTTCCTTGACACCTAACAAGCCAACTATTTTCCAGTTCCCATTCCCTCCTGCCATTTTCTTTCCTGTGTCTTGAATGTGATACTACTGATTCCTCTTTAGCAGTTTAACATACTCGAAATATCCTAATCAAAGAAAATTTAAAAATCGACCCTCCCTTCCTGCTCATCCTGGTCATCCACTGCCGTCTACCTTCCTCTCCTCTTCGCAGGCAAACGCTTGAAGAAGCAGTCTGTCCTCAGGCTCGCCAACCCATCCCAACTCCTCCAGAGCTACCACTTCACTGAAATGGCTGTCTAAAGTCATCAGGGACAGGGGATTCTCCCTGCTGACCTCAGCAGGACTGGGCATGGCTGGCCACTCCCACTCTCCGGAAACCTTCTCGTCCCTTGTTTCCAGAACTTCCCTCTCCTTGCTTTCACTCTTCCTCTAGCCGTTCCTTCTCAGTCTCTCCCTTTTTCTTCCACTCAATGTTTATTTGCTGGAATTTTATTTCCCTAACATGGACCACAGGAACTACAAACTCTACAATCATGGAACTGAGTTCATGACCTTCACCCTCAATCTAGACCTCATCACGTTTTCTGCCTCTCTGAATGGCATTCCCATCCACCTAGCCCTGTGACCCCAAATCACGGGGAGCAATCTGAGACACCCTCCCTTCTCTCTACCCTGTTCCCAACAAATGCCCCTGCAGAGCTTCACCACTGGCCTAGCAGAGCTCTGGACACCTTCTCCCACAAACCTGCTTCCCACATTGTCTTCCTCATCTCTTAAGGAACACCACCGACTGCCTAGCTGCTTAGTAAAAGAAAAAACCATCCTTGACTCCCTTCTCCTCAAATCCCACCACCAATCCCTTGCCACCACCCTCACCGCACCTCAAGTCAGCTGGAGTGATTTTCGTACATCTTTTTAAAATGTAAACCATATTTTTATCTCCCGGCCCCAATCCTCTAATGAACATGCTTGCTTTTGGATCACCTCTCCAAGTCTTTGCCATAGCTTACGAGGTCCTGCCTGGCGGAGCTCTCAGCTGCCGCTCGGGCCTGGTCCCCCTCACATTCCCTCCTAATCTGGGAGCACAGCTTTCTCCCTAACTCTTCACCATGCCAGACTTGCTCCTGTCACGAGGCCCTACTGGGCACTGGCCATTTCCTTACCCTGGAACGCTCTTCTCCCAGATGGTTCACGCCCACTCTGTTCAGAGCTCGCCTGTCACCTTGCCAGACGAGCCTTCCCCGCCTGCAGGTCCCCTTCCCATTCTTCTGCCCAGCATTCGCCACTATCTACGATTCCTGGTACATGATCTGCTGTCCCCTCTAAATGCACAAGGGCTTTGCTTGCTTTCCCAAGGATCCTAGGAAAACATAAAGGTACTACAACACACATTTCCGCACGACTTAGGAAACCCTGGATCCCATCAGCCCCACTTCCTGAATGTTGGCAGGCACCGTTACCACTCTCTGTTTCTCCTGCCCTCACCCCAGGACCACCACCTCTTGCCTTGCTTCTCCTTAGCCCACTCACTGGTCTCCTGTAGTTGTTTGTACCTCTTTCTAATTAACCCTCCCCACTGCAGACAAAAGGAACTTCATATATATATTTCTTTTTAAAGAGAGAGAGACAGTGAAAGAGACAGAGAAAGAGAGAAACAACTTTATTTAGTTTTTCACATGGCCTTTGTTGCTCCAACACTTAGTTATGTTCGTGGTGCCAGGGTTTGAACCTGGGTCCTTATGCTTACCAGACAAGCACCGAAACCGCTGAGCCACCACTCCAGCCTCTCAACATATATGTTGATTAAAACCTGTCTCTAGAATGCTCCTGTCCTCCATTCACAACTAATCATGGCAGACTAGTATCTGAGCTCAGTTGCATCTAATACTCCAGTGATTCTTTACAGAAGGCAGGACCCTCAAGAAAAGGATCCTAGCAGAATGTTTTTATGGACAAGAAGCACTGGAAACTACTGGGGCACTATTGAGAAGGGCAACCTCAGGGGAAGGCCTGGGCAGGAAGAAGAAGTGTGTCAAGATGAGAGTAGTGAATTTCAAAGATAACGGTCCCCTGCCTTACTGTTCAACTGCCTTACTGACTGTGCTTCTCAAACTTGAATGTGTCCACGCAGGTCACTAGAGGATCCTGCTAAAAATGCAGATGCTGACTCTGTACACGAAGATTCTGTCTCCTCTGAAGCTTTCAGGTCTTGCTGCAGCTGGCCCAAAGACCACAGTGAGAGTACCAAGACCTCGCACAAAGACAGTCCACATCAGCCATTCAGTAGAATCATCCGGGAAGACTTTCAAAAATCCACTGCCTGGTCCACACCACTATTAAGGGACGAATGCCTTAGCCTTCATATATGCACAGGTGTTCTGAGACATAATTCATACACCATGCAACACCCCCATCTAAAGTGCAATTCGATGCTCTTTAGTATTTATTCATAGAGTATGACTATCACTAGATTTGATTTTCGAACATTTTGTGATCCCAAAAGAAACCCAGTGCCCATTAGCATTACTCCCCAGTCTCCTGCTATAGTTGGGATGCTAAATGTCCCCCAAGGGTCCATGTGTTAGAGGCCTCAGCCTAGGGGATGCTATTGAGAGGTGATCAGACCTCTGGGAAGTGGAGCCTCATGGTAAGTCTTAAGGTCATCAAGAATGTACCGTTAAAATGGATTGTGGGAACCCGGTCTCATCTCTTCCTGTTTCTTGCTTATTCATAATGTAAGCAGTTTGCCCTACCACATGCTCCATACCATTGTCCTTCAACCCTTTCCATAGGTCCAAAGCAATGGAACCACCTGATCTTGGACTCGAACATAAAGCAAATAACCTTTTTCTCTTAGTAAGTGATTGTCTCAGGTAATTTGTTATAGTACCAGAATGCTAACAACTGCCCCCCCATCCTCCACACCCCAGCCCTAGGCAAATATTGAGATTTGCTCTGTCTGAACATTTCCTATAGATTGAATCATGTAATAAGTAGTAGACTGTGACTGGCTTCTTCACTAAGTATAATGTTTACAAAGTATGTATGATGTTTATTTTTATTACTGAATAATTTGAGTTGATAAATAGTGATGTTATTAACGAGTTTTTGTGTAGACAGGTTTTCGCCTCTTTTGGGGGTCTACCTAGGAGTAGATATGATGTGTGTTAACTGTCTGTTTGCCTTTTGGGGAGCTGCTGGACGATTTTCCAAAGGAGATGCATTGTTTACATCCCTACAACCAGTGCACGAGTTCACCAAACCTTGTTATTTTCTGACTCAAAACAACCATGCTAATGTGCATGAAGGGGCATCTCTTAGTGGTTTTGATTTGCATTTCCCTTTTTACTAATGATTCTGAGCACCTTTTCATGGGTTTACTGGTAATTTGCACATCTTTGGATGTGCAAAAATATCCATGCAAAGTTATCTGTTCCTTTGCCCGTTTTTAACTGGATTATTTATGGTATTAGTTATTTTATTGAGATATAAGAGTTCTCTATATATTCTACATGTCCCTTATGAGATGATTTGCAATCATTTTTTTTCCCAATTTGTGAGTTATCTCAACTTACATGATGTTGTCAACAGAAGAATAAAGATTTTTTAATTTTGATGAAATCCAACTTATCTTTTTTGGGGAGGGAGTATCATATTTAAGAATATCTCAACTAATCCAAGGTTATGACTTTTTTCTATTTTTCTATATTTCCTTCTAAAAGTTTTATAGTTTTAGTTATATTTAGGCACATGGTCCATTTTGAGTGAATGCTTATCTATGCTGTGAAAAAGCAGTCTAACTTCATTCTTCTGCAAATGGATATCCAGTTACCCCAGTGCCATTTGTTCAAAAAGTCTTCTTTCTCCCTTTAAGTATCTTGGTACCCTGTTGAAAGCCAGCTCATAATAAAAATGAGGATTTATTTCTGGACTCTCAATTCTATTCCATTAGTCTATCTGTCTATCATCGTGACAGTATTTCCCTGTTTTGATTACTGTAGTTCTACAGTAAGTTTTGAAATTAGAAAGTCAGTTCTCTAACTTTGTTCTTCTTTCTCAAGACTGTTTTTACTATTCTAAGTCCCTCGAATTTCTGTATGAATTTAAAATCAGTTTGTCAATTTCTACTGATAGGTGGGACTTTTTTCATCTATAGAACCATTTGGGGAATACTGCCATCTTAACCATATTAAGTCTCCCAATGCATGAACTGGGAGCATCTTTTTGTTTATGTAGTCTTTTCATTTTCTTTCAATACTATTTTATAGCTTTTAGGAACTGGAGCAGTGACTCAGCAGTTGGGAGTGCTTGCCTGGCATGTGCAAGGACCCAGGTTCAAACCCCAGCATCACATACATAACTAAGTGTCAGAGAAACAAAAATCGGATGAATAAATAAAATTGATTCTCTCTCCTTCTCTCTTTAAAAAAAATTGAGTTTTTAGAACATAAGTTTTACACTTTTGTTAAATTCAATACTTGCTTTCTTAATTCCATTATGGTATTAGTCTGTGCTGGAGTATAGAAATACTATTGATTGGGGCTAGAGTGGTGGCTCAGCGATTACGGCGCTTGCCTGGCATGTGTGAGTACGTGGGTTCAAACCCCAGCACCATGTACCTAATGAAGTGTCCAAGCAACGAAAGAACGAAAGTCCATGGAAAACTAAATAAAACTGATTCTGTCTTTCTCTCTCTCACTGTCCCTCTCTTTTAAAAAAAAATACTATTGATTCTTGCTTACTGATCTTAGGTTCTGCAACCTCTCTAATCTGGCACCAACACTTTAAAACTACTGAAGTGATTCCAATGTGCAACAAATTCTGAGAACCACGAGTTCAGTACCATGCATTCCAGTTAATTCCAAAAGAAATTAAAGGAAGCTTAAGGGGGGAATTACAGATGCAAACTTTAAAATTCTTATTGAGAGTTTTTTAATACTTTAACCCAAAATAGTGCTGGAAAAGGGTACAGAGTTCCACCTACTAAACTGGCAAACAGTCATTCAATACGCAACATTAAATCTGGCCTCCAATCAAGAGTACCTCCAGTTCCCACCAAGCAAGAGTGATCAAATACTTCTATCTTGATCTCAAGTGACCATGAAACATCTAAATTAAGAAACTCACTGACCAAAATAGCTGTGAGAATTGCACTGTAAATGCTGCAGCCCAGTCCAATCCTCAAAATGAAGCAATTACATCTGTTGGACTGGAAGATCAACCCAGCCAAGCAGCGAAGGCACTGGAGGTGGAAAGCCATTTCCAACATAAGCCGCCCAGTCACTCCTCCACTGCCCTCCAGAGGTTCTTCCTTTTGTCCCACTGGGCTGCCTTTATTAAGAGAGAGGGGCAACAACCTATACACTGGTTCCCCCAAAGAACCATAGGGCCAGCTGCTACCTTATGATACAGAATACCCAGAAAAGCAACTGATGGCTCCGAGAGAAAGGAAACGAGGAAGTTGTCAAGTGTGCATCCTTCCACCCCTCCGAGCTGCAGGCCCTCAGCAGCACCAAAGCTCCGCAGACAGGCCCAGGCAGCGACAGCACAGCACGCAGGCCTGGGTTCAGCAAGGCAGACTCCACTTGGTTCCATCGTCTGTCCCCCTTCCTGAGAGAGCAGCTCTGATTCTCTCAAGAACACCCATGAGGTCTTACCAACACAGCAAGAAACAATCCCAGATTAGCAAGGGGTCGAGGAACCCCTTCAGCCATGTGGCCTTCGCCCGCGATGGAAGGCTGTGCAAGTCATCTGAATAAAATAGAACTGTTCAACCCGACCTAAGCCAACGCCCTCAGTACTCACCTTCTATACAGAACTCAGAATACTCAAACCAAGCCGTGAGGGCATGGAGCGGTGGCTCAGCAGTTATAGCACTTGCCTGGCAGACGCAAGGACACGGGTTCAAACCCCAGCATCACATACACATTGAAGTGTGTACTGATTCTCTCACTATCCCTCTCTTTAAAAAAAAATCACAGAAAGGATAGCAGTGCAGATGGAAAGATAGATGCTCAATAATGCAAATAAAAAGATGTTATACCTGCTATGGTTTCAATGATGGTGTCTCCCCCAAAATCACGTTCAACCCTAATCCCCATATAATCTGCTAATCCCCCAGCATTAAGAGGTGCAGCTCTGGAGGTGGTTAAATCAAGAGGGCTCCACCCTCATGGAGGCCTTAGCACTCTCATAATGGGGCTGGAGGCTGAAGGGAAGCTCTCCTGCCCTGCGTTGCCTTCCACCTTGTGAGGACGCGGTGCCCCCCTCTGAAGGATACAACAGCAGCACCAACTCAGAAGCAGGGAGCAGCCCTCCAGACACCAACCCTGCCAGCACCTTGGCCTTCGCAGACCTCAGAACTGCAAGAAAGAAACTTCTGATCCTTATAAATGTCCCAGGCTTTCTATTATAACTTAGACTGCATCAAAACTGCAACTGTTGCTTACCTCATAATATCCACCCAAGAGTTTCTTCTGAAAAACAGTGTTTTTTTTAAAAAAACATTTTCTTAAAAGCAAGTTTCTAGAAATCAAGAGACTTTACATTTGGTGCTTTTTATAATTGCCATAATTTATACCAGTCTTTTCTTTTTTAGTAAATCCATATGCCTACATATTTGAGACTAGTGTTGACTTTTAAAACCTAACCTACCTGATATCACAGAACGGCCATTTTCGAAATGCTCTGCATTAGCACCATCTTTTAGCAAATTAGGTCACCAAGGCAAAGGTCAGAAGTCAAAGTTATATGACTAGATGTTTCAGAAACCTGTGTCACTGTTCCCAGAAGAGAGGAGTCATGTACTTCACTACCAGCTCGTGGCAGAGAGGAGCTGATGTGCACTGCAGAGGCCCCAGGCCAGCGCAGTGTCGGACAGTGTGAGACTCAGAGTTCTGGGGCCCTCCCCAGAGGTGGCCCCAGCATTGGTGCTGCTGGCTATGAGAACCAGTGCCCTGGAACTAAAATATCCACTCCATGAGAGGCAGGAGCAGAGGGAGATGACAGGAATGAGACTGCCCCACTCCTGCGAGGTTAGGCTAGGTGCTACAGTATGGATCTGCGCGTCCCCCAAAGGCCCAGGTGTTAAAGGCTTGGTCCCCAGGATGGTGCTATTAGGAGGGGGCTGGATGTTTAGGACATGGGGCCCAGAGCAAGGCCTTCAGGTCATGCCCTTGACGGGGACTGTGGCACTGCAGTCTCTTCCTCTTTCTCTCTTTTTGCTTCCCTTGCCGAGAGGTGAGTGGCCTTACTCTGCCACACACTTCTGCCTGTACCCACTGCCTCACTGCAGGCCAGTGAGAGCCACTGGTCGGGAATGGACGCTTCCAAAAACTGAAGAGCCCAGACTAACCTAAGCTGATTTTCTCAGTTATCTGTTACAGTGCTGGGAAGCAGACTAATTTAGTATGCATCTGAAAATAATCTCACTGCAACTCTGACCGAATTATCACCACTTCACATAAGGCAGCAGAGTGGCAAACCCTAGTGCACAAGACTGAGGAACACAGGAGCCGAGATCTAAACCAAGGTCTAACTGAGAATCAGCCCCGCTTGTTTACCCACCGCATCCTGACGACTTCCATTTCCACACCTTCAGAACTCAAAGAGGAGAAAATACCAGAATCCTTACACCTTTAAAACACAGTTTTCTTTCTAAAGGTTGTCAATAGCATAAAACATGAGATAACCAAAGACGAGTCACCATTCCATATTGAAACCACCTAACCCTGACGCTCTCGACCTAGGGAGTGCAGATGTTATGGCTGTATTTTTTTTTCCAGGTGCAGAAAGTCTCTGTCCTTTGCAGCTACCCATGCGTCAGTTATGGCAGCAAACAGGAGTCACCTGGAAACAACCACCACACTGAGGTCCTTTTGGGAACAACAGTGGCACCATAACACCAGGTGTGCATGTGGCCTGGGCCACTCCAGCCTCAACACCGGAAAACAGGCTCAGTGCACTGGGAGCAGAACTCTCAAATAACAGCCCCAGCGTCACACAGCTCATGGCACAGCACGCGATCCATCACGTGTCCACGGCCACCACCATATTGAGACTGCGTGCTCTGTCCTGCGGAAAAGTCCTTGGATTGCTACTCCTTACACCTACTTGTGCTAAGCTTTCAGGTATATGAAGTCAATAACCATTATACAGGCCCTTCTCGAGCTTCGGAAACTACAGGCGTGATCACTAAAACCCAACATGAGCCTCGTCCACTGTTCATGCTGATGAGATAGGAGGAGCACACGCCAGCGCCAGGGCACGGCAGACATCTTCACAGAGCGCTTCTTACTTCACCCAAAGCACACCATGATCCACGAGTTAAGAGTATGGCTCTTAGGCAAGTTACTTAACACTGTGTTGATTTCTTTATCTGTAAAGAATGCAAAAAAAAAAAAATCCACAGAAACAGTGCCCTTGCATAATAGCTCTTGCATGGCAGGCTTTCAGATGCCCTTGCTTGCTTTCCTTCCTTCCTTGATTTCATTTTTACAGGTGAATAAACTGAAGTTCAAACAGACTGCGTAAACATCCTAGGTTCACGTGGTAAATGACACTTTCCAGACTCCCTACCCACTGGGTCTGGCAAGTGTGGCTAGACCACTGAGGCCCTCAGCTAACACAGCTACGTAATGCCAGGAAAATGAGGCTCTGAATGTCTCACCCGATCCCAAAAGATGTGTGGAATCTACACACAGGGTTTACATAACCAATCTTTGATGAATGGAAATGTTCAGAAAACAGAATTTTATAATTACATTAGTTAACTCACAATCTTTTTTAGATTCAACTTAGATTTTTTTTTAAAGAGAGAAGGACATTGAGAGAGAGAGAGAGAGAGAGAATCAGTTTTTACTGAGTCTTTCACATGGTTTTCGTTGCTCTGACACTTAGTTGTATATGTGGGTGCTGGGGTTTGAACCCGTGTACTTGCACATGCCCAGCAAGCCCCATAATTGCGGAGCTACTGCTCCAACCCCTCAACTTACATTTTTAAAATCTCCTTTTCCACTTAGTAACATCTTGTCACTTTTTTTAATAAAGCACTTTTCAACCTTAAGACCACTGTTATATTGGGCTGCAGCAGTTACAGCACTTGTCTGGCATGCACAAGGACGCAGATTCAAACCCCAGCATCACGTACACAATGAAGTGTCAGAGCAACAAAAACCACATGATAAATTCAATAAAATTGATTCTTCCTCTCTCTCACTGTTCCTCTCTCTCTTAAAAAAAAAAAAACAACACTATTTTAAACGTTACTTTTTCATTGATTCAGGTCTTGTCCATATAATATATTTTTAAAAGTATAGCTCCCTTTTCTATAACTTGACAACACTGTGAATACCAAGGTGTAAAATCAGCAACTATATTGGCCCAGAACATACTATAAACATGTTATAAAGAGAGAGCCTTGAGAGGAACTTATTTTGTTTCAACTTGCTTCCTCTTTAAAAGAGGAAGCATGGATTAAAAAGTAAGATGTGTTCTTTTCACATATAAGACTAGAAAAGGTGAAAAGTTTGAAAATACCCAGTGTCCAAAGAGGGGGCTTTCCCATACTGTGGGTAGGACGTCTAAAATGGTGTAAAAGTTTGAAAGGTCATTCAGCAACACATATTGATCTAAAATGTTCATATATTTTGATTAGGGAAATCCAATTCAAAAATTTTATCTTAGGGAGAGATATTTTCACATTTATGTAAGTACAGGAATTTTCATTTATAGTAGTAAAATTTGAAAATGATCTTAAAACCCATTATTAGGAGGGACTAAGTTGTACATTTGACAAAGCCACACCACGGGACAATATACAACATTTACAAAGGAAAGTAGGTTTATATATTCTTACACAGAAACATGTCCATGGTATACTAAATTTAAGTTAAAATAGCTATAAAGATCTCATTTCTCTATTAATTGTTGTATACAAATACATGTCTAGATACATATTTACATGCTGATTTCCAAACAGAAAAAGTTTGGAAGTGGGTACAGGTGAATGATTCGTACACGTAACACCTTTTAAAGTTTATATTTTTGTTTTAAAGCCAGCGTGTATTACATTTATAATTAAAAATTGGTTTCCAATTTAAAAAGAAGTTAGCAATGAAAAGGGGTTAGAAGGAAGAGAAAGGTTAAGTGAGGTTTTACTATATTTGTAATTAAATTCTCTGCTCCCATCAGTGACATGAAACTGGTCAGCAGAAGCTCTGTGTTCACTGAAGCCCCAGTCTAGGGTTGAAGGCCATTCTGAGCTGGGCCCTGGAGGGGACAGAATTCAGGAAGGTAGATTCTTCTGTTGGAGGCTCCTTTCATGCTTATTCTTAGTTCCAAAAAGAAACAGGGGGGCTGGAGAGGTGGCTCGGCGGTTATGGCACTTGCCTGGCATGCGCAAGTACGCAAGTTTGAACCCCAGCACCACATACACAACAAAGTCTCAGAGCAACAAAAGCCACGTGAAAAACTAAATAAAATTAATTCTCTCTTTCTCTTTCTCACTGTCCCTCTCTCTTTAAAAAAAAAAAAGAAAAAAAGAAATAGGGGAACTAAAATCCTACCTATCTCACTTCTAAATTACTGCAAACTTTGTGGCACTAGTTGAAGTTAGCTGGATCTGTCTGGTGTGGCACAGACACAAACACTTCTAGAAAGTGGCCAATGGGTAAATGATCTGCATGAGCTGAAGGTGTGGGCCTCAAAACATGCATGCACAAATCCAAAACATTGGTACACTAGTGAACAGTTGCTACACATATCAATTTCCCGATTGCAAAAATAAGGATAATTTCTTTTTTTTTAAGAGAGATAGGGACAGTGTGAGAGAGAGAGAGAGTTAATTTTATTCAGTTTTTCATATAGATTTCATTGATCCAACACTTCATTGTATACGTGGTACTGGGGTTTGAACCCGCATACTTGCCCATGCTGGGCAAGCACCATAACCACTGAACCACCGCTCTAGCCCCGGGATAATTTCTTATTACTCAATTAGGGTCATTATATGGACAAAATGAACTAAAGTACTAAGAATGATGCCTTACACTGAATAAGTGCTCAACAAATGCTATCTGCTATTGTCGTGACAATAATGACCACTGGCGATGTCTAACTGCCTTCCAGAGCGTTTGCTCTCAGTAAGGGTTTTTTTCCATTTTTTTATTGGTGTATTATAGTTTTACATAATGAAGGGTTAGTTGCCACAGTTTCACACATATGCACACATCACAGCAATTTATTGTGGGTCAGTTCCCTCCCCAGCATATCCTTCCCTTTGTCCCATTCTCCCTTCCCTGTTCTCTTGTCTCCTTTCATTTTCTTCCAATTATATCTACAATTATATATGTGTACTTTCTTTATGGCTTTTTTAGTTTTCAATGCCTATATGGGAGCCACTCAGCATCTCAGGGGTTCCAGGGATGCCATACAGTATTTATATGCCCGCTTTGCCTTCCCCACCCTCTCCCCTCTACCCTGCCTGCCCTCCCCATCCCCTCCCCCTCTCCTCACCCCCATCTCCTAAGACTCCAAAGTAAGTTTTGACTCTAAGTAGAAAGAGAGAACGGACCTATGTCAAACAGCTAAAATAGAAGGCAGTGCAGATACCTACGAAATCTATTTAATTCAATTTTAAATGCTAAATGCCTTCAGAAAAGGGACGACCACTTTGCCAGGAACCAGGCCTGATTTTTCACCAATGAATCCTGCACCACCTAGCACAGGGCTTGTGGAAGTCAGACTTTGTCGAAGGATGAATGCGGGTGGGAGCATCCTGAGCAGGCCATGAGAATCATCAGGAATACAGCTGGTGGACGACACAGAGAGGAACGGGGGCGTTCCAGGACAGACACTGTGGTGGGAGCTGTAACAAACACATGGTGAGAGGCAGGAGCCACAGTGACTGTAGGGACCGAGTGCCGATGAGGGCACGTGACTCTAACAGAAGCGCACGCATCCTTAATAATGGCAGCAGCATCTGAGCAGCAGTGGTTTAGAAATCTGACTGCGGTAGATGACGCAGAAGGGAGGAGAAACTGGGGACATGGAAATGATTCGTACATCCCAGACCTCGAGGGTGACACATAAGGGCTGGCTCTCTGGGCTCCACCCCCAGTCTGCTGGGCTTCCCTCTCTCACTCCATCCTGCCCACTTTCATTCTTCACCTTATTTCAGAACTATCCTCCCTACCCGACTCCCAAATAAAGCCTCCCAGTGACTCCACTTCCCCCAGCACAGCACCAAGACCCTGCGTCTAGTCCCTGCCTGCTTCCCAGGCTCCAGGCCCTGGGCCCACGCACACCTACTCTCCAACCACAAATTCCAGGAACATCTCTCAGCTGCGCCTTCATGAGCGACTGGTCCTTCCTCCCTGGAGCATCTTCCCAACCACGGTCCCACTAACACGGTCATCAAGGACCCTCCTGGTCATCTTTCAGCCTCAGTCCCTCTGAAAACCTTTGCTGGCCTCCTTAGTGGACTGCAGGTGAGCTGCAGTCCGCTCCCACAGCATTGCACCCCTCCTTTACCAGTGTCCGCTTCCCACAGAGCACAGGATCCGTTACGCCTGCTGCACTGCCGTTAGCACCACAGTTAGCACAGTGCCTGGCACACGGCAGGGCCAAGCGGAAGGGCAGCATCTGGACGAAGATGAGAACAGGCTCAGAAGAAACTGGAAGTAGGGTCCAACTTCAAAGGAATAAAGGATAGACCCTGGCGACCTGGTAGGGGGAAGTTCTCTGTAAGAGCATTTTGGGCTGCTGTCTGATCATGCCATGCAGGCTTGGCCAGTCTAGTGCATTCCACATGTGGTTTGAAGAATTTAGTCTTCAAGAAAAAGAAGATGCACACAGATGACCAACCTCCCATCTGTTTCATAACTGTCCCATGTTGTAGCTCCATGCCTAACTCTGTACCATAGGCTTTTCTCAGACAAAAAGACATGTTCAGCCCATGACCAAAGTCAAGAATGGGGGCTGGAGCAGTAGCCCAGTTAAGGCACCTGCCTGGCATGCACAAGTACACGGGTTCAAACCCCAGCTCCTACATACACAACTAAGTGTCAGAGCAACGAAAGCCACATGAAAAATTAAATAAAAATTGATTCTCTCTGCTTCCCTCTCACAGTCCTTCTCTTAAAAAAAAAAAAGTCAAGAATGGTATGCAGGTAATGCTTGTTTCAAAAGAACTTTCAATGTGGGCTAATAATATTCCCACTTCCAGATACTGGGTACATTCAAAGAGTTCCATCAACATACACAAAAAAGTATTTTCCAATTTCTATAGAATTGTATAGATATAGAGGCTGGAGTGGTGGCTCAGTGGTTTTGAACCCCAGCACCACACACACAACTAAGTGTCGGAGAAGCAAAGGCCGCATGAAGAAATAAATAAAATTGATATTCACTCTCTCTCTAAAAAAAAAGAATTGTGCAGGTACACCAACGAAGCAGGCATACAGCACACTTAAGAATTTCATTAGACTAATTTAGAGATAATGAAAAGGTCATGTGACAATCATGACATGCTCACTTGAATAATAAAAAAGGGGGCGCACCTTCCTGGGCTACAAAGATAAGAGTTCTACCCAAGAAAACTAATAATTTAGAATTTACAGATTTGCACCTTCAGTTGTGATGGTTTGAATCTGGCATGTCCCCCAGAGGCTCACGTATCGAAGGCTTCATCATCAATCAGCACTGTTCAGAGACAGGGACTTGGGGAAGGGATGGGATCATGAGGATTCTGAGCACATCACTGAATTAATTCACGGAAGGATTCATAACTGAAAAGACCATTAGGAGGTGGTATAAACTGGAGACGGTGGTACCTAGCTGGAGGAAGAAGGTCCTTGTGGGTACACCCTTGGGGACTCTATCTTGTCCCTGGCTCCTCTCGCTCTCTCTTATCCCTTCTCCCCTCCACCATGAGACAACTTTCCTTTACCATGCATGTCCACCTTATCCCTCCCTCTCTCCCTCCCTCCCTCTGCCCTCCCTCCTCCACCATGAGACAGCTTTCCTCTACCTCCAGTGTCCATCTTATCCCTCCCTCTCTCCCTCCCTCCCTCTGCCCTCCCCCCTCCACCATGAGACAGCTTTCCTCTACCTCACGTGTCCACCATGATGTCCACCATGATGTCCACCCCACTCCAGGCCCAGGCCCAGAAACAATGGCACTGACCATGAACTGATATCAAGAGTCAAAAATAAATCTTCCCCTGTAGGAGGATTTTCTCAGGTGCTTTGTCACAGGGGCAAGAAGCTTACAACCATGTTCCTTAGAAATTGAATCTGAGGGTTAGAGCAGGGGCTCAGCACTTGCCTGGCATGTGCAAGGACCAGGGTTCAAACCCTAGTGCCACATATACACCCAGGTGTCAGAAAAACAAAACCCAGATGAAAAAGTAAATAAAATTTATTCTTTCTTTCTCTTGCTCTTTAAAAAAAAAAAAAAGATTCTGAGATGGAAGATTCCATGCAGCAGACCTAGTGGTGAACCTTCACCATGCCCTTGAGTGCTCAAGGTGGACTAGCCTTCAGCACATCTTCCTGCAGCGGGAGCCAGGCTTGAGTCAGTCCTATAATCCAGCAAGTGCCTGGAGGGAGAACAGTCCTTCAAAGTTGTTCCTTAGGAAACCAAGGGAGCAAAACCTTCGTATCACTGCAGCAGTCGCTGGCCCCCAGGCCAGTCCCTGGGAAACGGAGAAGAGGCCACCACCTTCAAGAGGGATCTGGAGAATACAACAGTTTTGGTTCTATCCCACATGAAATAGGATCTTGCTCACTTGATTATGGGATCCAAATACAAAAGCTAAATGCATAATGAAGCAGTAACTAGTAAGTTTAATCATATACATCCCTCAGCAACCTGAAGTCTCCCACCAGAGAATGATCTGTCTGGTTGCAGTGGCTAAGGATTCTCAGCTTAGGAGAACTAGCAGGGGCAAGTCTCATGAGTTGTTTTAGCAATATTCCAAACCCAGCTGTCACCTGAGGAAATTCTGGAGAAACGGCTTGCTTGGCGTCCTAGAGTAACAGACAGAATTAGAACAAGAGCCAGAGCTGACTCATTGTCAGGGCTGACGCAGCCTGGCTCCCTCTCTACTCCCACGCAGACCGGGGCATGGGGGGGTGGGGGGAGGCGGGTTTTCAAATAATCTAATCCTTGCCCCTAAAAGAAAGATGACCACTCAAATAACAGAGTGCCAGTGCGGGGAATTAGAGATCAACAAGCAAGAGGAAAATTAAAAGTCAACCAATGTTGTTCTGTAGAACAGAGCTAGCACTGGTGGTTGGAATTTACTTAGAAACAGGCTTCCCATGAATGTGGGAGATATTCCAAATTAGTTTAGAATTATCCAATCATTGAAAAGTCAATTATCCAATAAATTGAATCCTGGAGGTTTTCCAATTAAAAAAAAAAAAACTTGCTGGATAATCACACTAAAACTAGTACTGCTACACATGCTAGTTACAGTCCAGGATTTGGACCATGTGCTTTATCTAGATTATCTATTGTGAAGTTCTCTATAATCTTATCAGATGAATTATTGTCATCCTTCATATACAAAAGAAAAGGAAGATTTGGACAGCCCAAAGACCTGAACAGCCACCACCTGCTGGGCCAGGTCTCCAGTATTTCTTGGATTACTGTGTTTCTTATCCAACTAGTTGCCTCGTTTTTGTCCTGGCACCTGTAATTTATTCTCTACACAGCAGCAAGAGTGATTGAAACAGGGGCAAGAGTGGTGGCTCTGTGGCTACAGCCCTTGCCTGGCACGCACGAGTACTTGAGTTCAAACCCCAGCACCATGTACACAACGAAGTGTCAGAGCGACGAAAGCCACATGAAAAACTAAATAAAATTGATTCTCTCTCTCCCTCTCTTTCTCACTACCTCTCTCTAAAAAAAAGTGATTCAAATAAGAGTATTATGTGTCAACTTGACAGAGCCATAGGACTCCTAGATATTTGGTTAAACTTTACTTCTGGGTTTTTCTGAAAAAAATTAGCTTTGAATCAGCAGATTTAGTAAGGCAGACTGGCCTCCCTAATGTGGATGGGCACATTCAATCAACTGAGGGCCTGAAAAGAACAAATACCTGGAAAACAGAAGAATTCACTCTCTCTGCCTGATGACTTGAGATGCTAGGCATTGGTCTTCTCCTACCCTCACAATGGGGCACAGAACATCACCTCCCCTGGTTGAACTCAGACTGGAACTTAAACCACCAATTTTTCTGAGCCTCCAGCTTGCAGACAGTGGATGGTAAGACTAAGCCTCTAACTGCATGAACAATTCCTTATAATAAATCCAAACCTATAAATGTAGTCTCCTATTACTTCCTTTCCTCTGGAAAACTCCTAACACGCTGATCCACTTACAACACCATCAGATTATGTTACTCTGTGAATCTAAGCTCTCCAAAGACTTCTGTTCTCAAATCAGTGAGAGGGAAACCTTTACTGCAGCCTGCAAAGTCCTATATGCTCTCTCTGCACGTGTAGACCAACCAAACCCTGCCTCTGACTCGATCTCCAACTGCGCTGCCCCTACTGCTTCCGAACACACCAGGCCCATGCCGCACTGCTTCCCTCCACCTAAAACCGTTCTCCCCCAGATATCGATAGGACTCGATCCTCACTTCCTTCAGGTCCCTGCTCAAACAGAATGCCTGATCAGTGCGACTTCCCTGTTCTCTAACATACAACTGAAGCCCCATGCCCGCAGTACTCACTATCCCCCCATCTTGGCTCATGTTTTGGGAGCACATACCATCACCTAACTTCTGTATTTACTTATTAGCATCTGCATCATGAATTTAAAGTTCAGCTGTATGAAAATTGGGTCTTAATTCAATTGTTCACCATTATTTTTTTAAGAGAGAGGGACAGTGAGAGAGAGAGAGAGAGAGAGAGAGAGAGAGAATCAAGTTTATTTAGTTTTTCATGTGCCTTTCGTTGCTCCCATACTTTGCTGTGTATGTGGTGCTGGGGTTCGAACTCTGGTCCCTGCACATGCCAGGCAAGTGCCGTAACTGCTAAGCCACTGCTCCAGCCCCTCACCATTATAGTCTAACCCATAGAATTGTGCATGACACGGTGAACACTGGTTGAATAAATGAAGCCCAGGCAACTGAACTTGAGATACATTCTCTTAAATGACAAACACACCGGCATCCAGCAAAAGAACTTCCTTAATTGGGGATGAGAAGAGGAATTAGAAGACCTAGGGTTCCTTCCAGTTCCAGGACTGATGCCATGAAGACGTCATCAGGACCTTGATGCTAAGATTCCTCTTGCTGCTCTTGCTCCATTCACCACTCTCCTTGCATAAGTAAGTGGTGAGCACTGGGCATGGATGAGATCATAGGTTCGGGAAGCCAGCTCCTCCTTGAGTCATCTCTAGCCCATTTCTCAAGCTGGTACTATTTGCTTTTATTCCTCAGATGACATCTGACCCAGGCAGCAGCTCAGGTGCCAGTGGGACACATAAAATCAAAACTGTCATTTCAATCCAGTGACTATTATACTTACAAAAGTCATCACGTCATCATTAAAACTTTTGGGGGGATCTGGGAGACTGGGAAACAGAATTCTTTTTAAATTTAAGACAGGGTCTTGCTAAGCTGCTTAGGGCCTCACTAAATTGTTGAGGCTGGCTTTGAACTTGTGATCCTCCCTCCTGCCTTAGCCTCCTGAACTGCTGGGACTACAGGCATGCACTAGCACGCAGCTCATTAAAACTTTTAACAGATATAAACAGTGAGTATATTGAAGTCATTTTTCAAAGACAAAGATAAATTCACTGACTTACTATTGACTACCCAAAAGTTAGGGAAAACATAAAATACTAATATTGTAGACCAAAAACTAACAGGAAAGTAGAGTGCTTTGAACGGGCAGAACTTACTTCTTTTCATCTAACAGAAACAGGAGGTGTAGCAATCTGGAGAACTGAAGAACTTCAAAGCTTTAGAAAAGACTGACAAGTCACATGCTCAGAAGAGAGGCCGGAAAACAGCCTGGAGTAAGAGGCCTCGCTCTTTCTTACAGTTCCAAAGAGAAGTCAATGAAAGGTCCTTAATATCATACTGGACTAACACATCAAGACAACAAACCTTGATATTCTCCCTAGGGGTCAGCTGCCGTTAAACAGCAGCTTGAAACACTTTCATCTGAACGTTTTATGTCGGTCAGAAATGTGCTCATTGATTTAATTTTTTTTTTTTAAAGAGAGAGAGGGCAGGGAGAGAGGGAGAAAGAGAAAGAATGAACTTTATTTAGTTTTTCATCTGGTCTTTGTTTCTCTGACACTTAGTTGTGTATATGGTGCTGGGATCCAAACCTGGGTCCTCTTGCGTGCCAGGCAAGCTCATCAGCCCCATTACTCATTCACTTTTAAAGTTGTATTTTTTATTTTATTCTTCCTGATCATTTTTTTTAACCTTCAGTTTAAAACTCCAGATTTAAGCCACACTTTGGACAAACTCAAAAGAGAAGTATTTCTCTGTTTCTTTCTCTTTCCCTCCGCCCCCCATCTCCTAATTGCTACTGTGGGTGTCTCAGAATAGTTGTGAGGCTGAAATCACCTACATAGAAGACCATTTTATAAAAGGCTAAAGAGGAAGCTAGTCAAATCGTTATAGACTTTCCTTTCTCTAAAACATTTTGAAAACACAGCTGCGATACAATGGAACTCAGGAAGGAAATAACAACAATGCCACCTTACTGTGGGCTTGGCACTGTGCCCAGCGCCTCCTGGAATTCTCATTTGATGCCTCCTACAACACCCCAAATAAGTATTATCAACGCCTCCCCCCCATCTTACAGGTGAGCAAACTAAGGATTAAAGAAGCCCAAGAATGTGCCCCAAATCAAATTCCGCTGCCCTGCATGGCAAAGCCTGGGTTGAGTTTGGGTGTTTCCCTCTGCACTCAACCACTGTGCTGTAGTGCACGGGAGGAAAGGAGGTGGGACTGGCAAGCAGAACTCCTCTCCCTGTGCACAGCTGAGGCAGAAGCCAGAAAAGCCAGTGTGGACACTCTGCTCCATCCCAGTTACCAAGCCACGTGCGTGCACACACATGCACGTACACACACACACACACACGCACGCACGCACGTGCGCGCATGCACGCAGCACAAATCTTCCCGAAAGGTACATGTCTCCTAGGCCATCCGTGGGCTTTTCTGAAAGGTCACCCAACAAGTCCCAAGGGAAAGAAGGGCTTGGTCTAAAAAGTTTTATATTTCCTCTCAGTTTTTAAACATTGGAAAATCCATTCGGCCCAGAGAAATGAATAGTAAAAGGAGCTCTAACGACCTAGAGCCAATAAAATGTAATGGAAAAAGGCAAGAAAATGGCTGGACTTTATTTTCTTTTCTCTCAGCACATCCTGTCTGTAATCTGAAAGGTAAATAGGCCAGGCCCAACATACCAACTCTTTTCAGGTGAAATTATCTGGGTTATAAAAACAAGCAACAACTGTGTTTTCATTATTCCTTAATTCGTGGCTCACAGAAATGCTGTCCAAAATAAATCAGAGTCAAATACTGCACACAAGAGACCAAACCCTCAAATTTTCACTACTTTGATTACTGACTTTTATGAACATTTTTCTTTCACTTGAACTAAAACTGTTTGGCATCATCTGAAAGAAGTGAGTTACAAAAGTCAGAAAAGGAAAGTGAATTTTCATATCTGGATTATTTAAATTATTTAAATCAACTCTGCATATCACTAGCACGTCCCTGCAATACCTAACTTGCAGAATAGCATAATCAATCATGCAACGCCTCTCTGTAACCCCAAAACAGCCACTTTTTTGGCTCTGTAATACACCTAATGACTGTGACTTCCATCACGCTGATGAGAGCTATGCCCATTTTGTCCTGTATATTAAATTTCTCTTGCTTTATACCACCCTTTCTTTTCTTTTATTAAAGCTGTGAAGATAGTCCAACAGAAGCTATCTTCACAAACAAAACATCTTTTCACAAGAAACTCAACATATCAATGGTTTATTTGAATCAATGTTCATCACATCTCTTTTTCTGGATGTCATTTAAATCAAGAATTAGCTATACAACATGTTTTATTGGTTCCTTTTAGTTATACATCACATTAGGATTTATTTTTCATAATTATAAAAGCATGGAAAATAATTTGCTCTGATTCAGTCCCCAGTACCGCCCCTTTCCCTTTCCTCCTCCCTCCCTGTTCCCTTCCCTCCACTCTGCTGAGCTTTTTATTTCTGTATAGGTTTTTTATAATTAGCATCTTGTGGATATACATAATGGTGAGATTCACTGTGGTAAGATTCATATAGGAGGATAGGAAAGTTAGTCAGATTCATTCCACCGTCTTCCCTTACGCTGTCCCTCCCCGTCAACCCCCTCCTCAAAGCCACCATCTTCTTCTATTTCAATGCAAGGACCCCGCTCTTTTTCTTTCTTTTTATTTTGGAATACTTCCACATTTTGTAAAAACACACTCAACCTTTGACTTTCTGGGTGTGGCTAATTTCACTTAGCATGAGAGTCCCCAGTTCCATCCATTTACTGGCAAAGGCCATAATTTCATTCTTTTTTAAGATCAAGTAATAATCCATTTTCTTCATGCATTCACCTGTTGAAGGAACCCAGGTTGGTTCCAAAGCTTAGCTATCGTGAATTGTGCTGCTATAAACATCAACATGGCTGCATTCCTACACGATGGTGATTTTAGATCTTTTGGATATATAATGAGAAGTGGGATAGCCAGGTCATATGGTGGTTCCATTCCTAGTCATTTTGAGAAATCTCCATACTGCTTTCCACAGTGGTAGCACTATTTAGCAATCCCCCCAACAATTTTTAGCCCCACATCCTCACCAATACTTACTATTTGTATTCTTGATACCTGCCATTCTGACTGGAGTGAAATGGAATCTTAACGTAGCTTTAATCTGCATTACCCTAACTGCTGGAGATGTGGAATATTTTTTCATATATTTGTGGGCCATTCGTATTTCTTCTTTTGATTAGTGATTTAGTTCTTTTGCCCCTTTATTGATTGGGTTTTGGGTGGTAAGTTTTTCAAGTTCTTTGTACATTCTGGATATTAATGCCCTATCTGAGGAGCAGGTAGCGAGGATCTGCTCCCTTTCAGTAGGTTCTCTCTTCGTGTTCTTGTTTCCTTTGCTGTGCAGAAGCTTTTTAATTTGATGCCACCCCATTTATTGATTTTTGGTTTTATTTCTTGCACTTTAGGAGTCTTGTTAAGGAAGTCAGTTCCTGTGCCAACATGTTGGGAGTGTTGGGCCTACATTTTCTTCCACCGGTTGAAGTTTTTCTGGTCTAATTTCTATGTCTTTGATCCACTTTGAGTTGACTTTTGTGCAGGGTGAAAGACATGGATCAAATTTCATTCTTCTACATATAAGTATCTCATTTACCCAACACCACGTGTTAAAAAGGCTGTTTTCTCCAGCACATGTTTTAGGCACCTTTGTCTATTATCAGATAACTGCTTTATGTGGGTTTGTTTCTGTCTTCTATTCTATTCCATTCCACTGGTCTTCGAGTAGTTTTTGGTTGGTGCCAGTTACCATGCTGGTTTATGTTATTTTGTTTGTTTGTTTGTTTTTGTTTTTGCTACAGCTTTGTGGTCCTGTATTGTTGATCTCTTCAATATTGCTCTTTTTGCTCAGAACTGCGTTGGCTATTCTGGGTCTCTTACTTTTCCAAGTGAATTTTAGAACTGCTTTCTTCTAGTTCTGTAAAGAACATCACAGGAATTTTGATGGGGATTGCATTGAATTTATGTAGCACTTGTGGTAGTATGACCATCTTGACAATATTAATTCTGCCTATCCAAGAACATGGGAGGCCTTTTCATCTTCTAAGGTCTTCTTCAATTTCTTTCTTCTTTGGTATTCTACAGTTTTCATTGCGGAGGTCCTTCACCTCTTTCATTAGAGTTAATTCTCAAGGTTGCTTGTTTACTTTTAGATTATTGTGAATTGAATACTATTCCTGATTTCTTTCAGCAGATTCATTATTGGAGTATAGAAAAGTGACTGATTTATGTACGACGATCTTGTATCCTATTACTTTACTAACTTTGTTTATCAGCACTAGAAGTAATGTGACATAATTTAAAGCAGTGTTCTTCCAAGCACCAGTTGTGGAAAGCCAGCAGGTGGCAAGGGCCAATGGAAGCACTTCATCAAAGTTAACAAGGACCCCTTCTTCCCTCTTAACCTTAAGTTTTCACAGAGCCCCTAAAATGCAAAAGTGCTCCAACAGAAGAAGAGAGAACATGGCAGTTTCCAAGCTAACCCAACTATTGAACACTTTCTTAAAGTTCAACTCGGCTTCCCTGAGCTGCCCGTCCATGGAATATTCTCAGGCTGGGGAGGGGCCAGGTCTCCCTGAGGATGACCTGTGGGCACTGAAGAGTCAAGGCATATCTCCACATCCGCTCGCAAACATGACCTCCTATTTTAGCAGATCATAGGTAAAGGGTTAACAGGACATCAGGGAAGGTTGATGCTTAAAGGCACAAAAGTTCCTGAACCTGAAGTGTACCCAAAGCACCAAGCATATACAGCACCCACAACTGGAGGGCTGTGAAGGGTCCTGGCACCTTTGTTTTACATCTGAGGAATACACCAAAGAGATTAATCATTTGCCCAACCACGCAGCTGAGTTGAGGCAGAACTAGAATTGGAGCATAGTGACCTTGGGGGCAAAAAGAATTTGGGCTCCCAGCAAAATGGTCAGGGACGCCTGTTAGAATAGCAAAAATAGAACGTTTAAAAAGCTCCATGAAGTACACCAGTACAGCATCAAATTTAGCAGGAGGACCACCACGTGTGGCCATTCCACAGGGGAAGGGAGGGTAGGGGGAGTTCTTAGCAAAACAAGTAAAAGTGTCTTAAAAACACCGTATACACAAAAAGTCTTTCACAGTCAAAACTTGAGAGATGTCAACATTCTATTTTAAAGTGGAAATTGAGAGAATGTAGCATATTTTAAAATGTTACAAATTTCTTTTTAGCCTTGAAAACACAAAAGATAGTTGATATCTTTTTCCTTTTTTTAAAGAGAATCAACTTTATTTACTTTTTCATCTGGTTTTCGTTGATGGGACACTTAGTTGCGGGTCCTTGTGCATCCCAGGCAAAGGTGATACTACTGAGCTACTGCTCTAGCCCCAATACTTGATATCTTTAATTTGAATGCAAATTAAACTCTGGAGGTACTGCATACATTTTTTTAAAGAGAGCGGGATAGTGAGAAAGAGAGAAAGAATCAATTTTATTTAGTTTATCACATGCTTTCATTGCTCAGACTCTTTGTTGTGTACATGGTACTGGGGTTTGAACCTGCGTACTCGTGCATGCCAAGCTGGAGCCACCGCTCCAGCCCAATTTTTGCATAGACTTATAAAGAAGGATTAAATATAACTAAAAGGGTTAGAGTAATATTTGAGACAAGCTGATTCTGATTGCTAATGCACAGACACTAATGTCATCAAACAAACACAACCTCCTATTTTAGCAGATCACAGGTGAAGGGTTAACAGGAGGTCAGGGAAGGTTGATGCTTACAGGCACAAAAGTTCCTGAAGCTGAAGGGCACCCAAAGCATCAAGCCATTTGAATTTCTGCTTTGAGGCAGAAAACTCCCTAACAATGAGGATGGATAAATCTAGATGAAAGAATAATCTAATTGTATTGACTCCTACTCCCAAATTTCTGAAGGAGAAATGAGAAGTAGCTGTGCTGTTTTTAATTAAGAACTAAAATCTATCAAAACAATAATAGGACAGTTTTGGTTACTTATGAATAAGAAATACAACCTTTGCCTGGGTATTCTTTACCCAATGCTGATGCACAAACTTTAATTCTGCACTCAAATCTCACAGCAAAAACTGAATTCCATACCCTGCTTCTGAACACCAGTAGCCCTCTGAGAAAGTTTCCATCATGATTTTCACCAAATGTTGCTTCTGACTCATTGTTTCAAGGATTAGGAGGAGAAACAACAGCTTCTGAGAGATGGTATTCAGAAACCAGCAAGACCACAGGAAGCGGAAGTTGCTGTGCAATGACAAGGCCATTTCCTCACTTCCTACAAAGCAACGCACACTGGCAAGAGAGGAAGGGGAAGCAAGGAGTCTCAGGGAAGCCCACTCCCGACCACCCTGCTGGAACCTGCCACACCCCCTAGACCTCACTCCCAACCCCTTTACCAGACACCTCCCCATGTGCTTTCCCCATACCTGTAACTGACCTATTTACTGTGATTTTTGTTTGTTGGACAACTTTCCCTGACAACCTTCTAAGAGCAAAGATCTATTCTGGATTTTGTTTCTTTGTCTGATAAAATCCTGGCACCAGAACAGTTCCTGGGATGCAGCTGCTTCTCAACGGACAAGCGCTGAGTGAACAAAAAGAATTATTTGCCATCTTTGAATCCTACAGGAATTCATCAGTCTGACTCCTATATTTAAACCTTAATCAACCAACCTTAAGGAAATCTGTAAGAAAGGTCACAGGTACTGATGCCCGGTGTCACCCTGAAAGAACAAACTTCTCCCTGGAGACCAATGGGGTTTGCTTTATTATATGGGAAAGGAAGCATTCGGAATATTACATAGAAAGGAAATATCCCAAGGAAAATAATAGCATATCACGTCTTCGTAGGAGGTGAGCAAGTACATGAAAGAAAAATGGCTACCTGATTCCCCCATCATTCAAAACACCCAGTGAGCTTCTAAGAGAGGGTAATTAATCAAAAATGCCAAATGCTTTCTATTTCGTTCCTTGTAGAACCTTAAGAACAGGCTCTACTTGTTCAATCAACACTTAAATTTCATATACACATTATTCTTCCTAAAACACCATTACACATTGGATTTACCACTGGAGATGCTACTTGGAAAGTGAACCAGATATGGGGTTGTTTTCTACAGCTAGGAGCACGTTGCAGCAACCTTGACCACTCAGTAAGCCATAGAAACGATTCCTGTACTGTCTTAATTTTTCCCTTTGTACTTTCTCATACTGAATGCATAAGGAAAGCTTACGGCTGTGCAAAAGATACACCCGCATTCCTGGAGTGTGGTCATCTTGTCCAGAGACTGTTCACACAAGCAGAGCTTGCAAGTGATGAGGGGGGCCGGCATGAGGTCTCCGGGCGTCGGATTTTCGGCAGTCATGGTGAGATAGTGGAGCCTACCAATGGAGCCCATCAGCCTGTCTTCAGCCTTCTTCTGTCTCCTCAATCCCTACAGAAAGGTCCAAAGCAGAAAATATGATATTCATTCGTACCGCTATTGTTCAACCAGCACATTTGGAGACCAGCTGAGCAGATCCCCATCCTCAATGATCTCTAAGAGCACAGCTAATGGATTTCTGAGAAGTCTGGGCTGGAGAACTTCCTATCTTGGCAAGGTATTCCTGGAGTCCTGAAAGGTAAGCTGACCTCATCCCACTGCCATGATTCACAGCAGGCAAGCTGAGGGAATTAAGGGACCACTGTGGCAGGGGCCTAGGGAGATGCTGGGCAAGGGCACAAAGCTTTAGTCAGACAGGATGAACAAGTTTGGGAGATATATTGTAGAACCTGGTGACTATAGTTAAAAATATATACTTTAAAATTGCTGAGAGTAGGATTAAATGTTCTCACTGCAAAAACAATAAACATATGAGGTGGTGATATGCTATTTATCTTGATTTACTCATTCCACATGTATATACAGTATATCAAAATACCTCGTTGTACACTACACAAGTACACAATGTTTATTTGTGAATTATAGCCTAATAAAGCTGGAGGGGAGGGGATGTAATTGCTACTATTGATAAATGTGCCATTTAAGAGTTGCATCACTGCAACCCATTCAATAGGTTCACAAAGACAGTAATAGTGTACTACACCAACAGTTTAAGAATTCCCATAAGATCCAGCAGTTCCACTTCTGGGCATGTACACGAAAGGTCTGAAAGCAGGGTCTCAAAAAGATATTCATAGCAGCACTGTTCACAACAGCCAGAGGGTGAAACCAACGCCAGTGTCCACCAACAGATAAATGAACAGAATATAGTACTTACAAAGAAATATTATTCCACCTTAAAAAAAAGATGAAATTCTAACATGCTATATAGCATGGTTGAATATTGAAGATATTATGCTAAGTGAAATAAGCCAGACAGAAAATGGTAGATTCTATCAACACACTTAAACAAGGTACCTGTTGTCAAAGTCATAGATAGAAAAAGTGACTGGGGTTATCAGGTGGTGGGAGGGGAGATGAAGAATTAGTGCTTCATGGGTGTAGTTTCTGCTTGGGGTGATGGAAAGTTTCTAGAAATGGACAGTGGTAATGGCTGCACACACCAAAGGTATTTAGCACCACTGAATTATACACTTACTATAGTTGAAATGCTAAGTTTCATAAATAGTTTACCCTAATTTAAAAAATACTTAGGGTCAGTGTTCATTGTGTGCCTTCATATATATTATTTCATTTAATCTTTTGCAAATAGGATGAATATTTTCTTCATTTCCTAGGTTCATTGAAGCATTGGAAAGATATCAGCCCAAGTTCTCAGAGCATAACACAGATCTCTACCTAGTGCCTGATCCAGGACACGGGAGCTGCCTCTTAAGTGGATTTCATAAGGAGGGAAGGGTGGGGAAAGAGAGGTGAAGTCCTCATGCACCCTCTGTTCACTGTGTTTCTTGGCTGCAGTATTTTCTCTCGAGCTGGATTTAATCATGTTATTTTATCCATCACAGTCCTAGAAGCAATAGGCTATTCATAAAGTCCCTCACGCCGCACAGAAATAAAACTTGTCTCTACACATACTACCCCAATAGGAAAAGCTCTAGGTGGAACAAAAAAATAACAATTACAACCAAAGCTCTTCCACGTCATTGTTTTTAACTCAGAATCTTTAAAAGTAAAGTAATTGTGAAAAAATCCTCCTATATATTCATATTTTATATCACATCAGTAAATTTCATAGTTTGATTAAATAAGATAAAATCCTGAGGGTCTTAAAATTTTAGAAGAATGTAGTCAATTGTCATATATTCTGTGACACAAATAATCGTAAATACCTCTCCCCCTATAAAAATCAGCATCTTTTCCTACCAATTGTTGGCAAAAGAAATCTCTTTACATGCGTGGCAGTGGTGCTCTAGCCCAACGATGGCTAAAGTCATAATACCGTCATGTGCTGCTTCACAGCAGGTATGTGTCCTAAAAAAAATGTGCCAGTAGGTGTTTCGTTGTCCAAATATCAGAGAGTGCACTTCTAGAAACCTAGAGGCAGAGCCTACTGCACACCCACTCTATATGGTACATATACATGTAACCTCTTGCTCCTGGGGCTGATGAATCAAATAACAGGATTTAATCAAGCATAATAATAATAATTTGATACCTCTTAGAAGGCATCTCTGGTCCTGTTCCTCTTTTTTTTTTTTTAAGATAGAGGGACAGTGAGAGAGACAGAAAGACGATATCAATTTTATTTAGTTTTTCATGTGACTTTCATTGCTCTGACACTTCATTGTGTACGTGGTGCTGAGGTTTGAACCCGCGTCCTTGCACATACCAAGCAAGCCCTATAACTGCTGAGCCACCACTCCAGCCCATCTCTGGTCCTTTTTTGATGGCAGAAACAGCAATTGTGCTAATCACGGCTATCTCTCTGAAATATAGCCATGTCTCTTGTCACATATACAAGTTTTTACTCCTTAGTTTGTAAGTTATACACTCAGAGGCCATAAAATCAAAGTTGCAAAAACAAAAGAAAAGAAAAGAAAAAGAAATATGTGTGTGTTTAATTTTTTTTTCCTGTGCTGGGGATGGAACCCAGGGCCTTACACATGCTAAGCACATGCTCCAGCACTGAGCTATACCTCTACCCACTAAAAATGTGTTTACGACACAGAAACCTTTTATGCAGCAAAAGCTCATTTTGTTTTTGTTTTTCAAAAAGGAATTCTAAGCATTTCAATAAGGTACTTACGACTCAGTGAGATACAGCAAAGATGACACACATTTATTCTCGTTTGGGATACGAACAATCCAAAATGACTGTTCAAAAAGAAACAATTTATTGTCCTGATATAATAACACCAATTCCCTAATGGGATGGCTTTAAAACATTTTTCAAGTAATGGAGTTTTATAAAAACAAAGACTTTTACCACCTACCACTGTGGGAGAGATTAAGGTAGCACTGGTTCATAGTAGACATGCAGGGCCAGTCCCCAAGACCTCCTCACAACCTCCTGCCACCATTTCAGAAGCCTCAAACCACACCAGGCATGCATGGAAAACCAGCATTTTGAGTTTTTCACTTTGGGCAAAATCAACAATAAATGTTTAAAAAAATGAGTGACATATAGCAGGTACTTCAATGAAGAAAAAAATATCAAGCAAGAAATCTTTTCACCATGGATTCCTTGGAAATCTAGCTCTTTGCGCAGTAAACAGGAGTCTCTGAAGTCCCCCAGTGAATTTCCCCATGCTTAAGATGCTTATGAAGAGCTCTGGAGTTTCCTCCTGTTTCTCATTTATGTCTTAAGATTCACTAGACTGCTGTAATCCCAGCTACCCAGGAGGCTGAGACAGGACTATTTCAAGTTCAATGCCAGCCTAGGCAACTTACAGAGACCCTGTATCAAAATATAAATTTAAATTTAAAAAGGTGCCCGGTGTGGTGGTGCACACCTGTAATCCTAGTGACATGGGTGGGTTAAGATAGGAGGATCACAAGTTAGAGGCCAGTCTCAGCATCTTATCGAGGCCCTCAGCAATTTAGCTAGACCCTCTCAAAAAAAAAAAAAAAA